>VZTZ01040976.1:1695372-1831771 GCA_013400955.1 Drymodes brunneopygia
CCCTTTTTCTTTTTAACTTCTTCTTTTTACATGTTGAGTGCCATAAATGTTTTATGGAGACATCAGTGAATCTGTGGCCAAAAAGATGGGACACCAAACTCCAAACCAGTGGGAACGTGGGGAAGAGAAGGGGCAAGGCTGCAGGGAAGGGGTGCAAGTGATGGGGCTCTGCAGTGCAATCTCACAACACCAGGTGCAGGGGAGGCCAGCTGGGAAGGGTGGGTGACCCTCTGTAGCCCCAGCACCTCACCTTGCTTCCACCTTGCTGCTCCATAAGCCTATGCCATGGATCTCGGTCACTGGTCCCCGATGTTGGGGTGTGATAACCCCTGCCCGCTTAGGGGCATAGTCTGATCCCCTCCCTCAATTCATTTAGAAGCAATTCGATCTTTTAAGCCCTTTGCCAGTAAAATCAAGAGTAGTCCATTAAGATTTAAAATACTGTGTTAGTCATTGTCTTCTTACTTCTTTCTCGAATTTCGGCACCTTAAGCTGCTTTTGTTGTTGAGGAACTTGCTATTTCTTCAGAGATAGGGCTGGATCACTTGTTATTGTAACACTTCTTGGTGATAAAGTTCAGTCTAAAAATTAAGCAGCTGCAATGTTGCAGCACAAATTAGTTTAATGTAAGCAGTCAGGAGCAGCTGTTTGGCTCGGGACTCCGCTCCGGCGGTGGGGGAAGGGCGCTGCGATGCTGACAGTGTTTTTTTCTCTACATAAACATTTTCGGCTGTTGCAGCTTTTGTGCCGATCATGTGACAGTGTCCCTAGGCAGATAATTTATTTCTGTAGCTTTCATGAGCAATCATTAACCTTCAGACACTGAGCTTGCTTTCTGCTTTGTGGCATTTGTTATTTTTTTTTTTGNCCTTTTAACAAGCATACTGGATGTAACATGATATGCAGCTAAAAACATTAATCATATTAAAACTAATTAAAAACTGAAAAGTTTCTGTGCATTCCAAGCACTGGGGGTGGGAGGGGGCGGGGAGGCCTTTGGTCTGAGCACTGGCGTTTCCTGAGCGCAAGCAAATGCCTGACACATGGACTTNGGGAGGCCAGCTGGGAAGGGTGGGTGACCCTCTGTAGCCCCAGCACCTCACCTTGCTTCCACCTTGCTGCTCCATAAGCCTATGCCATGGATCTCGGTCACTGGTCCCCGATGTTGGGGTGTGATAACCCCTGCCCGCTTAGGGGCATAGTCTGATCCCCTCCCTCAATTCATTTAGAAGCAATTCGATCTTTTAAGCCCTTTGCCAGTAAAATCAAGAGTAGTCCATTAAGATTTAAAATACTGTGTTAGTCATTGTCTTCTTACTTCTTTCTCGAATTTCGGCACCTTAAGCTGCTTTTGTTGTTGAGGAACTTGCTATTTCTTCAGAGATAGGGCTGGATCACTTGTTATTGTAACACTTCTTGGTGATAAAGTTCAGTCTAAAAATTAAGCAGCTGCAATGTTGCAGCACAAATTAGTTTAATGTAAGCAGTCAGGAGCAGCTGTTTGGCTCGGGACTCCGCTCCGGCGGTGGGGGAAGGGCGCTGCGATGCTGACAGTGTTTTTTTCTCTACATAAACATTTTCGGCTGTTGCAGCTTTTGTGCCGATCATGTGACAGTGTCCCTAGGCAGATAATTTATTTCTGTAGCTTTCATGAGCAATCATTAACCTTCAGACACTGAGCTTGCTTTCTGCTTTGTGGCATTTGTTATTTTTTTTTTTTTGTGTCCTAACTAGTTTAATTCACAGAGTGTCAGGAGAAAATTACAACCAATTTATAATAGACTGTAATGCATAATACTTATGTTTCTATTAAAACAGACCTTGCTTACAAGACCATTCTTACAGCTTAGCTTGTGTTCATGGATCAGAATAATTATTTTCAGTGATGTAAGTGCAGCTGTCATCATGATACTCCCATAGTGTCTTATTCTGAATGCAAAGCCCTTCAGAGTCCTGATTTGGGACCACCCTTTTGAATTTCCCCTTTGCTGGAGACACTGCGAAGTTTATTGAGATGCAACAGGCTTGGGAGAAAGGGCATAGCATTTATTCTGGTGATTGCTATTCTCCCACCATGACCGGCTGCTGAACAGGTATTGACTGCCATAGAAAGTGTGTCTAGGGGAGAGGCGAGGCACTACTGATAACAATTACAGCTCCAGCCTCAGCTAACTTACTCTGGGGTTTCAGAGCAGACTCACACCACAGGGTTGGATCACAAAGCGGTTGTGAGTGCTAGAAAAAAGACTTCATTTTCATTCCTGTCCATTTTGTTACAGTAAGGGAAACAATAAATTAGGTGACTTTGTCAAGGTCACTGAAGAAATAAATGTCAGGATAGGAATTTCCCTTTCCCTGATCCTTTTCCCCAAGTCCTGTGCTTTTGTCTAGGGAAGATGACAAAAGAGTGAAAAATACAGAGTCGCAGGCAAAAGAACTAAAAAGTAAGCAGTAAAAAAAAAAAAAAAAACCAGGAGGTGAGTGGGGGCAGGGAAAAGAAATCATAAAATGAGCTGAAAGCCAGGGTGACTGCTGACTTACTGTGAATATAATTTTCCTTCAGATCTGAATGTGATTTTTGCTTTTGTTCAGCGCCTCTCTGCCTTATCTTAATTCCTTTTTCTAACTGGTCATTCACTAGCACTGGCAAGTTCATCTTTTTTGTACCAGAGTGCAAGATATTATGTTTGTATATGCCTCTGAATAGGTGTAATCTAGACATGCGTATTCCTTAGTTTATTTTTTATAGCCTGTGCCATAGTGGAATCAGACATTTGTGATAGAAGTGCTCCCAACACAGTGTTCCAGCTACAATGGACAAGACAGACACAGGGTGGAAGGGGACAGAGATGGAGAAATAAAAGGATATTTCCAATGCCCCAAGGATAAAAAGGGACTTTATCATAATCTGTCAATATAAGAGCAGTACCATTCAGATAGTTCAACAATTGCTTTATTTTCTTAGTACTCCAATGAAACTTTGTCCATCCTATGACTGCCCATTAACTTATGAAAAAGGCATGTAACTGGAAAAAGACCAAAATATATGCTTAGTCTGAGATGTGACAGTAGCACATGCTGTATCATCTTGTAAAATATACAAATGGGTGGATGGATTTTTGCTGTCAATGTCAGGAAAAATATTGCTTCCTCATTAGTTAAAAATAATGTCTGAAATCGGTGTTTTACTAGTGCTGGGTTTCTGTGTGGAAAGATGAATGAATGAGTAGCTCACTGTTTGATACCTCCATCTTTCAAAATGTTTAATGAAAATGAAAGCACAGCATATGGTAAATGTGGCCTGAAATCAGGGATGAAAAAGCAGAAGCCTGGGATGCCCACTGAAGGGCAAACAGGACTATGGAGGCGCTTGGTGTTGTATTACATATAGAAGTGGGTAACATTTCTGGATGTATTAGAGTGATTTAGGAGCTATCATCCCATTGACTTTTGACTAGAGTCAGGATGTAACAGCCTAAGTCAATTCTGAAAATGGGAATTAGATTTCTAAGTCATTTTAAGGTGCTTTTGAAATTTTTAGCTCTAATCCCAGGTTGATTAATTTGTAACAAGGTGATTCATTTGTATCTTTCTTGCCTTCAGAAGCCTGAATGACACATTTGAGATGCACTCTAAAAGCACAGGTAATAGTCAGAGTGCTACCTCAGCGACTTTAAAAGACAATTGATTAATTTGAATTCATGCTTTTATTCACACTTTTAGAGGATTCTGAAATTAGTGATAGCACTTTGGAGCTGCTTGATTTGAACTGTTGCTTCCATGCCCTTGCCTTCATAAAGGTTTTCCTACTTCTTTTCTTTCTTTTTTTCTTTTTCCTGAAAATTGTCCCTATCCCTCCCCATTGCTAACAGCAGTGCAGCCTCTCTGGTCACAGCAAAAGCAGGAGTTCTAAGATAGTGGCTGCTTTGCTGCATGGAATGGCTGAGTAGCTTTAGACAAAACAGTGTCCAGGAACCTGCTGTGTACTTGTCTCTACTAGTTTGCACTGGAAATTACAGGTACTTTTGCTGGAGCTGCCCTAGAGTGAGCAATGCTGGGAGGAAGGGCTGGTCACATAGTTAGTAAGACAAGACTTTCTTACAGTGAATTCAAGCCACCTAACCTCCTAGTTTGTCCAAAAATAAAATACGACTGATATTTTGGTATTTCACCAGATTTTGTTAGAATCTTGCTAAGAACACACTGTAGTGTTTTATGAACTGAATTTTTTTTTGTTATTACCGTCTTAATCTACTGTTGAAAAGCTGAAACTATTGTAGCACTGGTATAGATTTGCTCAAGACATTATATAAATATATATATACTGCTGCTTTACGTCAGAAACATTATTGCAAAGGTCAGTTTGGGTTGCTCCTGTGAGCCTCTGTGTTTTAGGGTGCAACTGATGACACAAAATCCTTTCTGGAGTGCAAGGAAGACTGCCAAGCCTATCTGTGGGACTTCTCGAAAACATTAGTGCTTACCAGAAGCAAATCTAAATATTTGACTTGACTGTACTTTCAGAATCGAAGGATCCGATGATCACAACAACTTCACTTTCATCCCCTTGTACAACTGCAACCAAATAGACATCTCAATTCAGAAGGCAATGGCTGGTATTTACTGTTTGGAGTAAGGAAACCTGGGTTTACTTACATGTCTTCAAGGAGAAAAGTGGAGTAGAGAGACTGAATACAATATAAGTTTGATTTATGGACTAATATCACCAACTTTTGACTGTGGAAATTATTTTGTGGAATGATTTGTTTCATGCAGTTTCAAAGTAATCTCCCTGAGAGCTAGGAAGTCACCTAAGTTTTCTGTGCTGCAGGCTGGAGAGGGTCAAGGTCCCAGGGAGCCCTCCTGCATCTTCCAGTGTCAGCAGTCTCAGCCACTACACATCTTTTGATGTAAGGATTCCTAAAAGGTCCAAAGGAACACTGGGGAGATCCAAGTACCAGGAAAAACATGCCTCTAAGAACATAATCTAAAGCTCCCTATTGTCAATCACACAAGAGTAGGAGAAAGGTAAAACTTCATCACAGTCTGAGCTGCAGCATCTGGGCTTTTTTTTTCCTGAGCCCCTTGTCTGGAAAAAGTGCTGCACACCATTTGGTCCTTGAGGAATGGAGTGCTCTACATTGACAGCAACCCTTTGAGGCAGGTCTGCCTCCCACTGTTGTTTAGGACATCAAGCACAAAGTTAATGAGTGACAGAGCTTTCCTTCTCTGTAGCCCAGAACTGTAGAGGGTGTATCTAGAAGATCTAAACACTATGATGAATTTTACTGCCATCAGTTCCCTGGACTTGCTTTTTTAAAAATAAACTGATAAAACATGAATGTTTACATAATACCTAAATATATACTAAAACAGATCCCAGACTGCACCATGCTCTCAGGAGAGAATGATAAAGCAGATTGATTTGTGCAGTAATAGACAGAGCTAGGAAATGGTGACAAATGCAGGGTAAGAATCTGTATGGAGGATAGTAAACCTGCCCTTTGAGGGCTTGAACTGGTAAATTTCTTTCCCTTGCATTTTTCATTGCTTAAGGAGGGAAAAAACAACAAACACCCTCAAAAGGCAAAACCACAAGACAAAACTCTAACCCAAAACCCTGCAGAGGAAATGAAACCACAAGAACATTTTTCACACTAGCTAATTTTGAGGGTCTGCCATATGCACAGCAAGCCTAGGAAATTCACAGGTGCATTGTATCATTCTCCAGAATGCAGTGGACTTTTCCTCTCTTGATATACCCTTGTGCTTTAATGTAGTTTTTAACCATTTCTTTATTCTCACTTTGATTTCTTACCACCTGTAATCCATGCATTCTTTCCACTGCTGTGCAGCTGACTAGACCCAGAGGCTTCAGAGTGGGGTAATCTTTCATCCCAGAATGTGTATAATGTAGGGAAAGTTGAGCAGAATGAATCTGTTTTCACAAGAACAAGGGACAGTCCTTATTTTCACAAGGACTTGTAGTTTACAGATCAGTGTTTCATTACACGAACTGCAAAACATGAAAGAAGGGAGGAGTTAGTAGGAAACAGGAAGCAAGGATCTAGAAATGTATTTTGACAGTTATCCCCCCCCCTGAAAGTTAGCAACACAGAAAAAACAATGGCTTACTAACCAGAAGCATTGCAGAAGGCTCTGGGGAGACCTCACTGCAGCTTTCCAGTACTTAAAGGGGGCTTGTAAAATAGAGGGAGAACGACTTTTTACAGAGGCAGATAGTGACAGGACAAAGGGAAAGGTTTTAAACCAGAAGAGGAGAGATTTAGATTAGATGTTAAGAAGAAATTCTTCACTCAGAGGATGGTGAGGCAGTGGAGCCATCTGCCCAGAGAAGCTGTGGGTGCCCCATCCCTGCAAGTGTTCAAGGCCAGGTTGGATGGGGCTGGGAACAGCCTGATCTAGTGGAAGGTGTTCCTGCCCATGGCATGGGATTGGAACTAGATGGTCCTTAAGGTTCCTTCCTACCCAAACTATTCTATGGTTCTATGACTGGATCTTCTCCATAAATTTTAGTTTCTCTTTAAGGTACCTGGTCTTAGGAGTCTGGCTACAGGCATGAATATTTTGTTGTATTTTTATTTTTTCCTCTTGAGAATAGTTGTCACCTTGAAAGAAGGTGACATGGCGAGACCAATATCCTTTTATGGAGGATGTGTTTCAAAGAAAAGGTTAAATCTCTCAGGGAAACAGCAGGAAACATCTTTATAATTTCATTAACTCAATTTAAAGTTAATATTAAGCTTCCAAAGTGTGTTTATTTATTTGTTTGCTGGCAGTCTGTTTGCACATTCTCCCTGCTTAATAGATGTATTTTTATTCATATGTTCTCCTCACTGTTTCCTGAGGTGAAAGAAAAACACTTTTCAATACAGCTTTCATTTTCTTTACAGGTGATTGAATGTTAAAGGTGTTAGATACCTGAGAATGGGTGAAAATAAAGAGGGGCAACATGCATAATATTAGTTAACAATATAATTTAAGTGCCTACACAGTTTTCTCTTGCTACACTGTCTACTTAACATCATCATCAATAATATTTAATTGACTCTCCTACAGATGCCTTCTCCCAAAGAGAGTGAAATATCCCAAATATAGCTAAACGGAGAAAAATTCTCAGAATCTCCCAATTAGGGAAAATTTCAGAGGGAGGTATAAATAGAGCATACTTGAGACTTAAGTGGTACATATCCTGTTGTGACCTTTTGCAGAGAACACATTCACCCTTAGCTAACTATTTGAGCAAAGATATGCCTGGTTCTGGTCCTGTAGTAAATAAAAGACATTCCTTCCTTTTAAATGTGAACTACTATGTGATTTGCAGCTCCAGCATGTCAGTTCAGTTTTCTTGGAGGGGAAAAATCTGGTGTCTGTGAGTGGCTTTTTAAGTGCTTAAGTGAATTTGAGAAGCAGGCACCCATATACTTGGGAGGAAAAAAAAAGATTCCCTGAATAAAAAAATTGATTTTCAGATTTCCCATTCAGAATTTAAAGGCAATTCTCTTTGTGTACTCAATATGTAGTAAAAATAGGACCTATTACAGCCAATCTCTACTCTGAGTTTACATCCAGTTTCTCCACTGGAGCTCAGATTTAGCCCAGTATCTGCCTTGGGAAAGAAACATGTATGTGAAAAGAAATGATGGAATTTGATGTAATACAGAAATAGTCCAACCAAGTATAACTAGAAATAAGGGGATGAAAGTGAACAAAGAAAAATCCATGCTGATAATGAGGAAAAATTTCATAGCAGTGAGGTCTGTTAGTCTGCTGAATGGTCTCCCAAGGGAATGAGTTGAACCCTCATTGCTTTAGTTATTTTTGAAATGAACAAAACAGTCAAAATCCTTGCAAGGAGATATTCTTAATTAACAAGAAGACAGGGAAAATGACCTAATGGATCTTTTTTTCCATCTCCACTGTTCATGACTATTATTGTAGGCAAAACCAGGTTTGGCAATAAAATTATGGATTTCCAATTTTCACTGCAATTTTGCAGCACTCTTATTCCATAATAATAGCAGTACTTTCCCACTTTTCATTTCCCTCTATAAACTTTTGTGTCTTACTTTTCCTTCAAAGAGGGCTATTTTGTAGCCCTCTGACTAAAAATCAGCTGTCAGGTAGCCTAATTTACTTTAATTAATACTTCTTGTAAGTGTAAGATAAATATTCGGTTCTTGTGCCTCCTAATTTTCATCAAGAACTCTTCAGTGAGACCTCAAGTCCAGGGTAACAGTACTGGGCAAAATGTCACTGTGTGTATCTATGGATCATCCTATGTAATAAGGGGCTGCATATACAGCCAAGTGCTGGGCTTTTGTTGATCTCCACAAACATAAATCATGAAGGCATGATGTGCAGCACATCTTTGTGATCAGTAGTTAGGGCTCCTTATATGATTTCAACACTTTTCTTCTTTTCATTGAAAACAGTCTTTGACCTGGGGTGTTTTCACACTAGCAAGAGGCCCAGGCAAAGGTGATTCCTGGTCCTCTGTCCAGGCATCTCCAGTCCCCATCAATGCCCTGCATCCTTTCCCTTGTTCTCAGAAACCCCACACAGACTTGTATGGCGAACTGGCTCAAACAAGTGGTAACTCAGCAAAAATACCAGGTAAGAAGTAGTGCAAGGAGAGCAGCAATTGCACATGGTCCTTTTTGGGCTTGCTTCTCAGCAGCTGTTTTTTTTTTCAGATGATAGTGACATGAATTTTAATGGTTAATACTGATGTCAAAACTGAAGTAATGCTGCAATGAGTCAGGCCCTGCTTCTTCGAAATGCTGTGCAAATATTTGCCAGTTACTCTTCCCAGCAGCCAGCAAGCTATGCAACCTTGCTGCTGCTTTATCAGAAGACAGATTGATGGAGGTGAAATGCAGGAAGATCTGATTTTTATGTTACAGTCATACAGCAAGGATGGGCAAAGGGCATCAAAGCCCATACTTCATCATCAGCCCCAGATAAACCTGGGAGTGCTATGACCAAGATGACTGAAGTATAAAATAGAAAGAGACATGGTTCTAAGGTATATTTATTAGTGATTTACTGAGATGAACGTTCATCCCAAGAGTTAATCCAGGAATATCCAAACCACTGTAATTATCCCTGCACAAAGGCTCTCTATTATTTGCCTGTTAAGTAACAAAGCCTTTTCATTACCTGGCACTGACATAACTTTAGCTGCAGTGGTAGGTAGGCAGTGAACTAACTTCCCCTGTTTGTGGGGGATGGGATGTCATGGGATGAAGCCCTCCCCCGTCCCTGCGAGCTCTAGCAGAATACAAACGGGATAGCCAAACTTTTCTTTGAATAAAAATGACTATCATTGCTAATATGCCAAATTTTGTGTACCACAAACAGCTGAAATCTTACGAACTGTACAAAAAGGACAAAGGAGCAAATTCCCGTCACACACAAAAATGAAAACGTAGAAGCACTGGCCACAGGAAAGTAACTGTATTAAAACTGGGAAAGGATCCAAAATCTGTAGTAGCTCTCTAATCTGCAACACAAGAGCAAGGATTTTCATTATGTTTTGCATTCCACATGTGCCTTTGCTATGGAGCTCTTATGCAATTGTTGATGCAGTAAAACCATTGTATTCATAATGATTTCAAAGATGTGGATGCTTCCAGGGTTTGACCTATTTTACCACTCATGCATTATACACCGGGTTAAAGCTACTCTCATAAGGCAGAGTCATTAGTACTTAAAATGTATCTGTCTACTGCTGTCCCTTTTCTCTGCAAGGCTGCTGATTTTTTACAATTCTAAATCAATTATTCTTTATTAAATAATTTATGTTTACATGCATCAATGGAAACTGCCCATGCACACTTTAAGGCAGAGCTCAGTGTATAAAGATAAATTAAGGCAGAGATCACTGTATAAAGATAACTGTTGTTAGCCCGTAGCAAAGGTTTCTGTTAAGGGTTCCTTAACCAAAGTCTGAACAGTCCTTTTCAATTTGTGATATTTTTTACTTTGGAGATAAAAAAACATATCTGTGGTCATTACTTCCAGACCAATAATATAACTCAGGTTTTTTGGAGGCTCAGATTCAGCAAAACTCCTAATCCCATACTTTGCTTTCAGTGGGGTGAAGTCTTCCCTAGTTAACCATGTTTGAGACCTATTAATGTCTACAGATCTCAAACTTTGCTCTGCACAGTGAGGGGCAAACAACTTCTTGAGCATCAGTTTAATGCTTCAGGATTTTTCCATGACCCAGACTGCAAATTTTCTGTGCTGTAGTCATCATTGGAAGGACAAACCTCCCTGTTTCTTTTTGAAAAAAAGAATTAATATCTGATCACCAAATAGTGTAGTTCAGGGTTTATTTTTTTTTAGATCCCCTGAGCCATCCTGTCTGGTACTGCCAGCAAGCTTGAACTATAAAGACAGCACTGATTTCTCCAGGCTCTACCATGATTGCCACAGTGAGAACAGGTCCAGGAAAAATGTATTCTTCCACTGCTGAAGTGTTACCACAGGTGAGGCACACAGCATGCATGGGAGATGATCTCCAGATCTTTGAATCACAATTCTGTGATTCTGGGAGATGATGAGTAGGCTCAGACCAAAAGTTTGTTTGCAGCGGTGGGGGAAGCTACTGAATACCACCCTTCCCCCCTCCTTCCACCACAGGGATCTTGTTTTCTGTGGGTCAATCTTCCGCTTTCTCCACAAAAACTGGATTAGTCTCTCTGAAGCAGCTGCACAACAAAAGCTTAGATGCCTGCCCAGAAAATCTTTCCTCTGTACCAGCTGCACTGGTGGTGTTAGGGCAGAGATCTTCTCTTTACCTGCTGGGCAGAGAGAGGGTCTTCAGCACCGTGTTGCTCCTTTTGATTGTCTGACTTTTTGAAACCATTTTAAGGGAGATGCCTCTGCACTGCTAAAGATGACCCATCTGCTGGTCACTTTGGCACTAGGGCAAAGACCAGAGTTGCTCCCAGGGGTGAATTCACGGCAGGACCAAGGGTTTTCCCACTTCCCAGTTGTCGTCTTACACCTCGGCTCTGGGCTGAGATGGATGGTGTTTCTGTGCCTTACTCTGGGCTCTTGAGTGCTTTGGGGCTGAAGTGTGGTCTCTAATGAGAAGTTAAATGAAACCTTTGCTGTTTCTGTGACCTCCAAAAATAGGAGCAAAGTGAAAACAGAGGCAAGAGTCAATCAGCCAGTGATTACATTAAAGAAAATGGTTCTCTGCAGAAAGCATGAAAGAAAAAACAGACTGGGTGCTGGGACTGAAGTAAGGAAAATAAGACTTGTTGGGTTTTGAGGTCTTTTACTTTACTTTTAATCCTCTCATAGTGTATTTTAAATTCATAAATAATGGAAAAAAAGACACCAACAAAACTCAGCTAAATGATCTGGAGCCCTCAAGCCTCAATCAAAAAATAAACACTATAATGCTTTTAAAAGGAATTAGTAATGCACAATTATAATATTCCATGTTTAAAAATAAAGCTGTTGAATAAATGAACAATACCATGGCTGAAAAGTATTTCAGCTGAAGAGTGAAATCCCTGCAGAGAGTGATCTGTGAGATTCTGCAGGAAATCTGCATTACAATATACCATTTCCATTTCCAGGGAGGGACTCACAGAAGGACACATGGAGGAGAAAAAAGAAATGAAAAAGCCCCAGTCCTTTATGCCTAGGTTGTAGGGGGCCTTGGCCCATCATTCTCATGCTAAACAATTACTTCTTCTACAGGTACCCAACTTAAATGGGAATATTTTTTGAAATAGTGAATGTGAAAAAGGCTAACAGAATTGGTTCTTAGGTTAAAGGAAACTGTCTCTATAGCTCACTTAGATACAGCAGACATGAGTTTACTTCTATGTCTTCCTGAAAATGAAGTAAGGAATGTGTATGAAGCACTGGACTACTCTACTGCTCTTTGTCTTCTGCCCCTCCATTCCAACTACTCCACCTCTTGTTACTAATTAAATATCTTTGCAGTGGAGGAAAGGTTTCAAGCTAGATCATTAGCCCACTAGTCAACCAGCTTATGAGGGATGCGGGATGCCAGGGTCCTAAGACTGCTCCAGGGAAAATCACAATCTGGTGTTGCTGTTCTCCAGTATGGGAGACTACAAATAGTGTCCTTTAGGCTTGAGTCTTCTGGCTGTAATTTAGCAGCTGGGGAAATGGCCATCCAGGGACTTGGATACACAAACTGTTATGTCCTGGCTGACTGACCCATCTGAAGGCTAGGGTGCAATGGGCCAGCCTCACTTGTGTGTGGAAAAGTTTACATAAGGCTGGTTTCCTTTTGCTGCAGAGTGGGAAAATTTGTGAAATCTTTGTCAAATTTGTGGGATAGGAAAAAGGGAAAGCCAGCAAGTGGAAGAAAAAAGGAATAAAGTTCCTGGCTTCTAGTCCCCAGGTTACTAAGCCAGCCATAGCAGAGTGTGATTGGGTCACTGGCATTAGCATGTTCACATGGTTACTTTGGTGGAGAGCAGCAGTAAACACCCAGTGCTATCTGCATCATGGATAGCAGGCAGAGAAAGTGTTTTGGCAGATGTAAAGAACGGGCCAATCAGCTGCATAAATCTGTTTGTTGCAGCCTGTACTATAACTAATACAATGGGCTCTGTGGCAGATGAAGACAATCTTGAAGACAAGTAGATGCCATGTGTCTGTCTCCTTAGCATTTCATTACACACAGAGTGTCTTGTGCTTGGACATGTATTGGAAGGAAACCACAAAGCAATCAGCATCTGATTATTTCTGCTGATCAGAAGTTTGTGGTGATTCCAAAAAGACCCAAAATTTGCCCCTGACCTCTACTCCTGGAAAGCATTGACTGTTATCTTTTGCTTGTAATTTATTGTGGCTCTGTAATATTCCAAAATATGATCTAATTAGGCATAGAATAATCTGAAATTTCTGCACTTGTACCAACACAAATACCTGCCTTCATACCTGGATTTAGCCACATTTTATGTCTGCGCATGATTTCTATGGATTTGTGTATTTATGTTTGTGTGAGTGTGTGTGGGAAGGAGTGTGTGTACATTTCAAATAGGTGTGTATGTGAGGAGGCAGTTTTAAAAGCATACCTTACGTGGTATAAAATATACTGCTACATAAATCACAGGAAGAATTCCATCTCTAAATTAAAGTACACTCCAGAAAGAGCAATTATTGCCTCTAAAATGTTTCTGTTAAATTCATGAGACACCATACAATTTTATTCATGTTATCATCTACGGTTGCCTGAAAGTGTAAAAAAAAAAACCTTAGCCACTAGCAGAGAAATGTGCAAAATACTGTCAAAGGAGTGGCAAAGGTCATTTCTATTGCCTGCCTTTTTATGCGTTCCATTTTTGTCTTTTTTTTTTTCTCATTGCAGTTTGTTTGTGTACATTGCAAAACTTTAATGGAAGAAAATATGAGGGGGCAAAATAAATATAAAGAAACAGACTGCTGTTCAACAGTGCTGAGCTGGTATTTCCATGAATGATGTTAGACTCGTGTTTAGAATAAAAATTCGGAAGTTCCATAAACAGAAGGTTGCAGAAATGCTTTTCTACTTTTCTCTCTCTTTTACACTTGATACATTTTAAAATTAACATGTATTTCTGTGTAGTTTGATAAATGTGTTATCATTAAGCACAGCAGTACTGATTCTGTGAGGCACAGAAAGGAGAGGCCATGGAACAGCTGGACCATATATTTTCTTTGTTGCTGTAGATGGCCCATTGCTCTGTGCATGGGATTTTGTTTGTGCAGGTTCAAATTCCAAACTCTCTTGCTTAACTCCTACAGTAATAGCAACTGATTAGAGTTTAACACAGCAATAACAACATTTCCATATGCAGGTGCCTGACATCAGGCATGAGAGCTCCATTTGAGAACCCTAAGAAAAGGTACCATTTTCCAGAGATGGCAACAAGCATTTGCAGTTTTTGTTGAATTCAGTTGTATCAGCATGTCCTTCATTTCTTTGAGAAGGAGAAGCCCTTAACTCTGGTTAATCAGTTGAAATATTATCTTGATCTTCTCAGTAAAGTGTCTTAAATTCAGATGAGCTTTTCTTGTTCAGAATCAGGCTTAGCAAAGAGTATAAATAAATTCTGAGGTAAAAGGCAAGACTGAATATAATCAGATACTTAAGTGCTTTGTGTATAAGGGCACATCTTAAGTATTTCCTTGAGTCAGTACATAATTGTCTGTTATGCCTGCCTTAAAATGAGATTTACAATTGTTCTGGAAATGTATAAAGGCGGTGTGGTTTAATTTCTATAGCTACTTCTTTAGTTTTTTTGCTATAAGTTTGCTTTCTCCTTTCTCACTGCAACACTCCTTCAAGCAGTGAAGAAAACTCCATGTGAAGTATGAGTACAGTCCTTGAATGAACACTTTATTCCCTGAGATAAGGAAAAACATTGTAAGTAAAATGGGATGGATAAGCTGACCTCTGTAAAAAAACACGAACTGTTCCTGTTTCCACCTAAAATACTGCTCAGTAGGTGATGGTGCAGGTTTTTACCCCTCACAAGAGTCTCCATAGTTGCAAACCTACAAAAGAGAAAAATGGTGTGTTACAGTGAGAGGCTGCACCTCTGGTGCAGATGCATAAATGACACCAAGCAGAGTTTGTGTGAAAACTGGGCAAGCCTTTCCCCAGAGGTCACTGCAGAAGTGGGGTGAAATGGAAGCTGAAACAAGCTGAGGTAACAAGGTGTTGTACACCTTGCAAATATTTCCTTCAAGACAGCAGAAATTTCTGAAATCTCTTTATGTTGAATACTCTTAGGAGAGTTCCAGCAAAATTTGTCAGATAAGAACTTTAAAATTCCAGAATTTTTAGATGTTTAGACTAACTGGACACTAGGACCTCTAGGGCTCTTTTATAGGCAAGAACAAAATACTGACTCTCCAATCCAGTAATATAAATTGCTTGTCTAGTAGCAACAGTGTATTTCAAGGCATTTTCATGTCTATTTCACTGATGGAGAAGGTTAGATCTGGGGAGGGGACCTATTCCGAGCTCTTTGAAACTGTTTATGGTTGAAATTGTTTTTCCTGTTGGAACAAACCAAATATGCTTTTAATTTTTTTCACATAGCGAAAGCGCATCACTGAACTGTTAAGAACCTGCTCATACTGAGTTAAATCAGGTACTCTACAGAACTCAGTATGGATTATTTGGGCTGGAATTTGTTTATTTGAGTTCTGGACAATCCATGTATGAACTTGTGGAACTGAGATATTCTGTTTCCAGTGTTTTTATGATTAAAAAGACAGGGAGAAAACGATGCCTCAGAAAATTGCTGTTTACAAATAATGTCCCAAAATGAATTGAATCCCTGTAGTGTAGACTACCACATACCACTCAAACTGTTTTATCTACCCAGATTTCTGGCTTTACTGCCCACCTGCCTAGCCAGTAAATATGACTGTCACATTTCATCACTGATGTAGAATTAAGGTATCAGAAACTCCACATTTGCTTTCACCTGTCCTGGACTGAGTGCAGCTCTGATTTCTGACGTGACCGAAGCTCCAGATTCCTTAAATTAGCATTGGCTTCTGACACTCCTACCTTCTCCCTGACCTGCAAACACTAGCCTAGGCCAGCCAACTCCCCTTCCTACCAATATACCTATAAGCATACATAAAAAAAAAAAAATTTCTCTGTTTGCCCCCCAGTAAAACAGTTTTGTCAGTCTGCATTTCTCAGGCCTTTATGAAAGGGACTTTCTTTTAACTGTGACTTGTGCAAGTAACTACATACATAATTTCTGTTTGATAAACAGTAAAAACAATGCTAAAATGAAAACATTCTTTTTGTCAGCATATGTACCTGGAATGCTGAAGGCTGTTCTTCTAGTAGGGAGAGATCTTGCACACATTTATTTATCTGGTTAAACTTTGCGGCTCATTTTTAAAGCCAGCAACTTCTCAACCCCAAGCAGCAGAGCACAAGTAAAGGCAGATGGTCGGCTGAAGCAGAAAGACTGACTATAAAAAGCTCAGCCTTCCAATAATGTTGCTGCCTCCCAGTTTTTTCATACAAATCTCTCCATTTTGCCTTCCAGAGCCTCACAATTAAAATTCTATTCTGCCTGTCTAATCAAGACAGCAAATCTATTGAATTGCATAATGCTGGGGATAATCAAGGAAGGATGTGACATGAATCCATTTTTCTTTACAGGTAGAAAATGAAATATTTTCTCTCTTCCCTTGAAAACAGATGGGTGGCTGAGGAATTTTTATTTGGCCTATCTTCCCCCTCCTGTTCCTTTCTACCTTTGTCACCAGCCATTCATTGCTGAGTAGATCTGCTCTTTAGGGACCACTGGCATGGGGGCAAACAGGTTTCAATGGTGATAGTGCCTTAGTGGTGTGGGACAGGCACTGCATGTGACTCTAGATGCAAGTGGATTTAACTGGTGGTGTTAATCTCCTCACTGCCCACCTCTTTACTTTAAGGTTATTTTTTCACTAGCTGGGAGAACTGAATAAAATGTGTATTTGCTCTCAGTTGCTGTAGCTAAACCCTGTTTTTTAATGTACTCTGAAATCCCTTCTGCACCTCCTCTAATTTATGTTTACATCCTTTAGGGCTGGTCTGGGCTCTTGAGAAGAAACCAGGGGCCTGCAGGATTTGATTCTGCAGTCTGTGGGCTCTCACACTTAGTTAGGTGACCAAATGTGACTCTGGAGTGAGGGCACGTCACTCCCTCTCAGCTGTTTGAAGAGGAGCTGTGTGAGCTTGTGCAATGACTGAAATTGGCACGTAGCTTCCTATCCACCAGTAAATCCCTGAGCATCGAGGTGAACAGGCAGACTACTTTTTGAGTAAAGTCAGGGAGGGAATCAACCCAACTGAGATGAATTGGTTTGTAACCCAATCACGCTTAATTTGGTTACAGGAAAAACAAGGCCCACGGAGTTTCAACCTTGTTCCTGTGCAACATCAGGAATCTGATTTGTGCTGATCTCATAATCGGGTGCAGACAACAAGGAAAACAAGTCCTTGCAGTGGTTTCTGTACTGAGCCTAGCAAACCACATCTGATAAGCTATATAATTTGCTACAGCAATTTGTGCCAAAAATAAAAGGCACAGTCCTACAGTGCAGCACGTTTCTGAGAAAAACAGAACCCCACCTCTTGCCTTTGCAGCATCTTTCTCTTTCTTTTGCTCTCTCAGGGAGCCTGAGCAGATGCCTTCCATCCTGAATGACTGCCTCTGTGCTGCTGTGCCTGCCCTGCTCCCCAAACTGATTTTGTCTCCCTTCTTCTCTGCAGAATGATCCAAGGTGATGGCACGAGCAGGGTTAGGAAATGATGACAGTACCATGATGACTTGAACAGAGAAGTTTATTTCTTGGCTGAGTGGCCCTGACTAGAGGGGAGGAAGCTGAAGATCTAAATCAATCAAGTAATAAGCTATACAACTTTTTCTAAAAGAACCCAGGCTTTGTTGTTGTTGATTTGACAGTTATTCTAATCTTGCAAGAAATGAGTCTCTTTTTAGTTCACTTACCAGAAAAGGAACTGGTTCTTCATGTGTATATTATATATGAGGCTCCTAATGGAGAAAAAAAAATTCCTATGCTTTTCTGGGGGATTGTTTTTTTCTTTGTCCTGTTGCTTACAGAGAGAGAGGGAAAGAAAAAAGCAAACAATACAAAGTTCTGAAGAATGCAAGCTGTCAGCTATGCTGTGAAATAACTTGGAGGTTAAATGTGAATCACTGCAGTGTGTTTTCTAATTTGGATTTTGCCAAGGTTACCTTAAAAACCTTAATGCTTTTTGCAGTGTTTACAGCAAAAACTGCAGATGTGCTTTTTGGTTATTAAAGGGAAAGCATATGAGAGGGAGGTGGACTAAGAGGAAAGGAGAAAGAAAGGTCAATGATTTTAATTCTACCTCGCTGAATTCCAAAGTTTGAAGGGATATATTTGCTTGAAAGGTCATGCTATGGAAGGTAAGCACCCTGAAAGCAGCGTGTTCGGGGTTGTACAGTGGAAATAAACAACAAGGTAACTTGCTGGGATGTTTGCATGTCAAAGGTGACAAAAAACCTGCCTTTCTTTTCAAAGCCTCTCAGCCCTCTGCAAACTCGCTGGGATCAGGACTGGCGTTTAAAGGCAACACACTGGTGTTTGCTTTAACTCCTTAGACAAAAGCCCGATCCAGAAGCCAGTAAGATTTCGCTCCTTACTGAAAACAACTAAAGGAGAGAGCAGCAGGCTTTGTATCAGAGCAGTACTTGAAACTTTCAGTGTTTTTGAGTTCAGTGAGTTCACACTGTGTTCCCTTAAATATGAAAATTCTGGAAAAACAAATGCTGGGCACAAAGATCTGCAATGCTGACTTAGGTTATGAAAATCCTTCTGATGATAATTTTGAGGCTAAATATATCATACTTTGGTCCTTTGCTTGCACATAACCCAGCACAACAGATTCCAAATTTATGACTGTTGCCTCTGAGCACTACTACAACACAACAGTGGATACTGATAAAGTTATTTATTCTTCAGTTAAAGTTACCTGGAAGCAGTCAGATCCTTCAAGTCAAGTATCAAGAAAGTTTTCCTTTAACACTCACCCCTCCTCTCTGCCCCCCTGGCCAATTCTTGCATGGTTCATTAATGGATTTTAACTATATAACAGCACTGGAAGGAAGGAAAGTTCTTACAGGCAAGGACGATGGAGGCGCACGACAGAATAAGTGACTTATACAAGGTCATGCAGGAAAACTGATGCTGTGCCAAGAACAGAGTGTAAGTTCCTTGAGTTCTAGTTAAGCTCTCTGTCCATTTACCCATCCTCCTGCCTGCTTGCCTAAGCCAAATAAACAATGACAGCCACTCACACACACGCACACGTGCACCTACGTACATGTGCACACATTACAAGACAGTATTCCTGCAGACAAACTCAGATGTTTGGGAGCAGCAGGCAAATCCTACTTGTGCACCTTTAGTTTAAGCAGCCCTGCCTGTATGCATTCTAATGCATGGTGCTTCAATAAACTCAAGAGTTTAAACCTGTAGCCCATTGAGCATGTGGACAGTGCAATCTTGGAAAGGATTTTCATCTGGCAACATCTTGGTGGAATATGGTTCATCCCAGAAACAAAGCACACTGGGTTTTAAGTTCCCTCCTGCAAGTGCATTGGGAACAAGAGCTTTTGAAAGAATCATCACTAGAGTAGTTTAACATGAGAAACAGCTGATTTAGCCTTTTCCTCATTGTCAGAAATCTTTACTTGAGGCTGAAAAGTACCACGAGCATTGTTAGCCTGAACCATTATAGTCTGTCAGACACAAGCAATGGTAAACAGGATTGTATAATGGTGTCAGCAGCTTTAGGAGTTAGCTGGTGCTACTCAGTCTATATTTAACCCTACAGTGAGTTTGACTCTCTGATTAGGCTCTACTCCTGTATCCCAGCAAACAGCTGAAATATTGTCTCCTGCCTTATTAAATGAGAGGAGGATCAGGCTTTAAAGAAAGGGGCTCTTATTTTTTGCAAAGCTGTACTCAATGAGCATGTTTTGGAAATACATCAGCATGACCTTTCAGCAACGTGCCAAAAAATGGGAAAAAAAGGGAAAGACTTTGGGAACTGCCAACCAGGAAACATTGTTTTGTTTGTTTAAAAAAGAAAACCAGAAACCCGTCCAAGAATTTTTGTGTAAGTTAGAGGCTAAGTCGCTCTCCTTTATAATCACTCATCTTTTTCTGGATACTGTATTTTCAGTGAGGGTAGATAAAATCTGGCAACATGCTCATTGGCTCTGTGTTTGGATTCAGTCCCCTTGACACTCATCTGCCTCCATAAACTTTCATCTCTTAAACTCAAAGCAAGTTCACCCAGGAAGGGAAAAAGAGGGAAGGGGGCTGGGACGAAGGCTGGCAAACTGCACAATAAAAATCCAAATTGCAGCTTTTGCCATTTCTCAATGAAGAAAACATTAGCAATGGCCAAGAAGCGCAATAAAATGCCATAAATCACACAGCTTTTGTTTCTTGTATGGGAGCCCTACATAAAGATGAATTTCTGGCAATTTCTAGATACACACAGGTTTTGCAAGTGTGATTATTTCTTTACGTTGTGTTGCACTGAGTAATTTCAAAACATGCGCAGAGAGTGAATTGAAGAGAGACCAAAAGGTGAAAAGCTATACATACTACTCCTTCCCCCTGCTCCCTTCCCCCTGTTCTGGCTGTTTTGCAGCGTCAGCCTTCCATGCATCATCAGCTCTCTACAAGCGGTGGAAACCCCCTCCCTAGAAGTCAGAGGCCTTGTGCAAAGCCATAAGATTTGGCTATCCCAAATGCACTCTGGTGCATTTCTTATTCTCCTCCTCCCCCCTGTTTACATTCCAGCTCATTTCTCATTTTCCATGGGAAAGAAGGAGATACTAGCAGGTATAACAAGGGGCCCTTTAAATATTTCCTGATTGCTGCTTGCTAATGGGACTCTGAAACTGTGTTTTACAGAGGTTCTCACACAACGTACTTTTAATAGCAGCATAACTTTTATTCAAGTTTTGTTGAAGCGGGGAAAAAGTTAAAAATAAATTATAAACTCTTTCAATGCTAATTGCTAATGTAAAGTGGAATAACTGCCATTTTGTTAAACACAAGCAAGTCTGACTAACCCAGTCTTCCAATTTTACTTGGAGCTTGGTAATTTTTCTTAGGTGACTGTTCAAAGGGATACTGTCACTTGGTTTAGACCCCAATTTAATTCATTTGAAGGCTTATTTTGATTTCATAGGTAATTAGAGATACTTTTCTTTATGTTAAGCATACCTGATGTCACAGAATGATAACAAAATCCCCAATAGCTAATGTTTAAATGGGACATATTAAAACACCCCCCAACATTTAATGCCCCCTCTAGCTTCACTAGTTGGCTGGTAAGCACCGAGCCAAATTCTGCCTCAGTGACACATATGCAGCCAGCCTCCCCCGACCTTAATGAGAGTTCTCTGCCTACATCTAAGGGCAGAATTTGACCCATTTTTTTCCCAGAGTGGTAAGGGGCTCAGATGCATCTTCTTTCTCCTATTTTGCTCTGCTGATGGATGAGTGCAGCACAGCAGCACAAACAATCGTGGTACAGATCCTAAACATAAATGTGATGTTAATTTCAAGGTCTATTAGCAACACCACGAAAAAAAATAAATGTTTGACAGGACAAAATCTGCAGGGGAAAAGAAAACATTATTCTCAAGCTTCAGGGAGGTTATTATTACAAACAATGGAGAATCGATAAATTATATTTAACACTACTAAAGGCAGTTGACAGTGTTCCTTTGAGTGAGCACACCGAGGTCCCGAACACCGTGTGACTGCTGCCCGAGCGCCCAGAGCTTGCTAACTCACCATCGGGTCACGTTGGGAACACTCTGCACAGCATTTGTGGAAGAGCTGCTGAGAAGTGCACTGTGCTGAGCACACACACACACACACATTAATGAACTGAAACACAGTCTTTTCTTCCCCTCCCCTCCTTGAGCTTGTTATGCTTAATTTCTGAGTTGGTGAAGTGGGCTGGTGCGCACTCTCAGGGTTGTTTTTTGTTTCATTTGAAAGCAAGTGGAAAGGCAAAAGCAAACAGGGTTTTGGCCACGAAAGGATGACCTTCCTTGTAAAGAATTTAAGTCTTTTTAACTTCAGAGGGGAATGAGGCAGGAATGCTGTTTGTATCTGAACACTAACATGTTGAAGGGGAGTGGGGGGAGGGAAGCGGCATCTTCCTCCTATCACTTCGGTGCTTTCAAAGATCCCCATTTCCCAGAAGTACTTCTGTAGCAGGATAATATAATTATTAGCAGCTGTTAAAACAAACAACAAACAAAAACAAAAAGCACAGGCCAGGACTGGCATGTCTGCACATGCCTGAATGCTCTGACCGCTACACTGAGAGCTCCAGAGAGGCCCCTTTCCCCACTGCAACGCTCGCGTTCAGGCCCGGCCGAGCCACAGCGTGGAACAGCAGGGCGAAAACTGCAGCCAGAGGCATTTATTTTCATCCATTCACGTTATGAATGCTGAACACTCCTCCATTTGATGAGTGGAGCATTGATTCTTTCGCTTCTCGAACACGCTCTCCCATAAACAAAGGGCAGAAGAGATGACTTATTTGAGATTTAGAGAAACACAGGGGGGAAAAATGAAGCAACAGAAGGAGCAAATGCAAAAACTTCCACGCTTTTGAAGAGGAATATCGGGAGAGGGGAGAAAGAGGTTAAATGATTGTTTGCTCTGCTGGCTTTAAAAATCTGACAAGTGGTAGGATTTTAGGATTTCTGATCACATCTTTTGTTGTCATGTGTCTCGTTCCTGGGATTGCGGGGCGGGGGGNTCTCGTGCCGGGGGGGGGGGGGGGGGGGGGGGGGTTGGAACTCGGGGGTGAGGGCTGCAGATCCTTCTTTCTTTCCCTTTTTAATAACAGCCTTCAGGGCCTTAAATTCTGGCTAAAAGTTTATAAACATGATCCTGGGAATCTGTAAAATCCAAAAGCAAATAAAAGCATTCCCATGCGAATTGTTTATTAAAATCACATGATTTTTAAGTAGCTCTCATGATTCCTTGGGCCAGTTTCACGATTCTGAATGCTCAAGGCTGGCAGTATAAATTCTACCTGCTCCCTGGGACTACTTTTTCTGATTAGCTGGCTCTAGGCAGCTACTTGGCCTGCAAATTCCTGTTCAGAATCCTCCATTCATTTATTAACGAGGCAGAGGGGCACAGGTAGAGTGTCATGAATATGAATACCCTGCCTGACTGATCCGAGTGGCAGGCACCAAAGCAGCGACTCACAGCAATTTAAAACGTGACTGCCTCCAACAGAGCGCACCCTCCCTCTCTCCCTCCCTCCCTGCTTGGAGGATTCCATGCCCGGAGCAGCGATCCGGTGTGTTAGTGCAGAGCCAGCCTTTATTTAAGCTGGGGCTGCAGTGGCCGAGGGACGGGCGTGTGTTTGGGCTGTGCTGCCGGAGATCCAGGGAAAGGCAGAGGCAACATCTGGCCCAGGGGCAGGGCGGGCAGGAGGGTTTGAGACCGCTGTATACAGAATGCACCGGCTCTCATCCCTCAGTCTGCAGCTAAAATGAAATGCAAAATGGCACATATCGCATGCATGTCCCCTTTGTCTGGGAGGGAGAGACTTCTCTCTTTAAAGGGGCAGTACGCAAAAGCAGCGAGGTTTCTGACGCTGCTCAGCTTGCTGGTATCTTTCCAGGCTGGATAATAATTGGCAAATGTCAAAGTCTTAAACAATATTTAGCGGTAATTAAAAATGTGACTAAACCCTGAAGGTTGGTATTAAATCCAGACAAATCCCTTTAATATACTGGGCCAGACCTGCTGTAAGTATTTATAAAACTTTGCAGCTTGGACCCCTCTCCACTGATAATGACGGTCAGTCTTGTTATCATGGACCTCTTCCTTTGTCCTTCCCTTGCCTGCCAGGCAAAGAAGCTCTGCCGCTTACATTTTCTTCTTGACCCTCCTTGTCCTTTTCTCAAGTGCCTCTTACGTTGGTTAGATAAAAGGTAGCAGTGTTCTAAAACGCTGCCTCTGTAGTTTTGCTATGTAAAATGACATTCATTCTGAAGAGTGGTAAGAAAATAATGATCTCATTAGAAGAAAGTTTAGCTGTGTAGTGGTTCCTCTCTGTAGTGGAGATTAAATAGCAGCTAACTACAAACAATAGTCATTTAAACAAAGAGTCGACATCAAAGTTATTATCTCTCTTTCTGCCCTTCAAGATCATCATCAGAAATTGATCCTATCACCACTGCACATTTTCATCAAAGGTCCTGAATTTTAAGCTTGAAACACTAATTGTTTTGTGCATGCGTGCATGTGTCTCTGTGTGTTCCAAACTGGTTCCTCAGGTTGGTGTTCTTAACTAATTATTGGTGATATTTCACTTTTTTTGGCCATGAACTTTGTCAAATGTTGGTTTTTTTTCTTTCTTCCTCAGAAAGAAAGATTTCAAATCCTGTCTCAAAGAAGAGAGGTGAAGTGGCAGAAATAAAGGAAATAATAGTGCAAACAGCTCTCTCTCTTCTGTGTACAAGGAATGCTAGGAGCGCATGGCCACTGCACATTTGGGAAATGGAATAAAAGAGATGGTTCAGAGGTGCAGATGCTGCCCAGGCTGTAATCAGAATAAGGATGGGAATGGTGAACCTGGGATTTCCAGTTTCATGCTGCGTTTAGGAGAATGTTAAAAGTGGAATTGCAAAGCAAGAAGCAAGGAATGCTTGAAAATAAACAGCCACCCCTCTCTCTTCTGACCCAACTCCCTCCGCCTCCTCAGGTGATGGCACATCATTTGTTTCCTTTCTGAAAAGAGAACCTACTTTCCTTGGTTGATGCCTGCTCACAGCAGAATGTCTGCTCTTCACACTCATGCAGCTTTTGAGCTGTGGAAGTGGAGAGGCATGAAAAGCAAACCATCCAGGAGTGTGTTGCTTAAAACTGGAGCTGTCTGGTTGCTGCTCACACTGTTGCAATTGCTGCCATGCAACACTGCTGAGGGGCCTGTGTTTCAGGGATGGCAACAAGCAAAGGATTGAGGTGTAATGATGATTATGATGCTGGTTCATATATGCATACATGCAGCAAACCCCAGGTTGTTTGATTTGTGGTTGACTCAAGTTTGAGCATATATTCTACGTCAGTAAGGAAAGAACAGCTTGGGAGAAAATTACGCTCACTGTAGTGCATGAAAATGCTTCATTTTTCTAAACATCTTTGTTCCATGTGAAGAACCAGATTCATGAAGACCCAAAATACAGAACTGTCACTGTTTTTTCAAGGGCAGATGTATGTAGTCACCTACGTTCATCGTGACCTCCAAATGCCAATTATATCTCTAGGAAATCTGAAAGAAAAATGTCAGGCTTTTTCTTTGAGATTTCCTGTGAAAAGTGAAAACTGAAGCAATAGCTTGGTTAAAGCCTCAGCATAGCTGGGGTTGGTCTGATCTGAACTGATTTCTTTCTGCAACAATTCTCTTTGCTGTGGAAAACATTGTAAAGTATGTATTTTTCTCTCCTTGAAAGCACATTTTTATTGAAAGAGACTTTTTTGTCTTTTAAATGAAAAACATTTTGACCAAGTCAGCTAGGGATATGAAAGTGCCCAAATACTGGCGAGTCTAAATTCCTGACCTCTGATCTGGAGAAGTACTGAATGCATAATGTTGAAGAGTAGCAAAAAGGGAAGAAGTGTAATAAAAGATAATAGCAGTGACTTCTACTACCCACGTAAAATTGAGAAAGAAGTTATCTAAGGACATTCTAACACTCACAGAAGCAGCTAAGAAGAAAGCAGGAAGAAAGAGAAAACAAATTATGATTAAATGGCGAAGTTCAAAATGCTGTTTGAGGTAAGCAAGATCCCCTGGAAAATGGAGAGAGAGCGGGAATGAAGCCTAAAGTAAAGAGTGCAAGCTATGATAAGGAAAAAGAAGATGAAAATTCTGAAGAATGGCAATTACTTGATAATAAGGGTTATTTAAATATGTGAGATACCGTAAGCCTGTCTGTCCACAGGATTTCAGGGATGCAAGGAAAGCAATTAAGGAGAACAGGGTTCTTCCAGAGAGTTTTGACAACTCCTTTGATTGCCAGCGGGGTAGATGGTGCAGAGGAATTCAGTGAATTTGTGGAAGAGTCAAATTAGTTTCACACTGGTCCTGTGCAACAGTGCACGAAAGCATTGCCTTGCACAGCAATGCCAGGCCATCAGTGCAACCTACCTGGGGTTGTGGCTGGGAAAACCTCTTCCAGAGCTGGTGACAGCCTGCAGAATGAGGACTTGTGTGGATGGGCTGAATCCGTGGGAGCTGCCTCTGCTGTTTCCGAAGGTTTTTTTCATGCTGTTACAAGCCTGTGGGAGTTCAGCTCTGCTGCTTGCCCTGCCTCTCTGGGGAGCAAAGCAGTCAGGACAGCACTGGCTAATGAACGGAGCACAACAGCAGGAGGTCTTCCACCCTGGTTTATTCATTGTGGCTCCAGGTTTTGCTTAGCAAAACTCCTTCACTCACAAAACAAGTTTAATGCTGTCTCTGATACAGTGTATGGCTACTGTACCTTGACTTTCAATTACATTAAATCCTATTATAATCACTTTCTTTATAACAAATCCTCTTTAACACCTGAAAAGCTCAGTTCCCATGGGTGCAGTGCTGTGTTCTTGAA
The DNA here is from genome assembly GCA_013400955.1 of Drymodes brunneopygia. NCBI lineage: Eukaryota > Metazoa > Chordata > Aves > Passeriformes > Petroicidae > Drymodes > Drymodes brunneopygia. The sequence continues at coordinate 1,721,604 of VZTZ01040976.1, forward strand.
ATAAAAAACAGTGGAATTCTAATGGAAATGCATTAACTGGGAGAATACTTTGAAAATGTGCCTGGCATGAAAGGCCTTCAGCACGCAGCTTACATTCAAATAGCAGTGGAGAAAAAAAATTCCCAGAGCCAAGCACTTGTACACCAGCTGCCTTAAGATAGAGTGTCTGAATCACTGTGTTATCACAGTAAAACATCTTGTATGGAAAATCATCACTATCCAAAGACAGGTCAAGTACAGGTTATCTAAGTACTATTATTATAGAACTGAATGTTTTCCATCAAAACAGGAGCAAGAATTTGAAGAGATTTACGGTGATGGCCAAGAGGCTCAGTGGTATAGTTGATAAACCAGGGAGCTTCTCTGTGACTTTTTTATTTGTTGTTGCTGCTTTTTTTTCTGGCTGGCAGGAAGGCACCAGAAGTACTATGCCACATTTTGTTAACAATTCTTTTCAGGGTTCTACCCTTCCTGGAAAAAGAAAAGATTTTGTGCATGATTCACATGATGTTTGGTTTTTCTCATATAAAAATTACCCTGTTGTTTTCTATTAAAATGAGAAATAATGACTCAGTTGCACTTCATTTGGAGAGATAGAGAGAGAGGGGAAAAATATTTCTAATACAGATGCAAATCTGGTACCTCTATCCAAACAACTGGCTCTTTCTCAATGCATATTACATACAGCTTGAAAAGGAAATGCTCACTCAGGGGTTCTAGGAGATAGCAAGTAAAATGAATGATGTGAATAATTCATGCCTTTAGGGTACCATACACATCTTGGTCTGTTTCCCATGCTAGTGGAGTTTGCTGAGGTAGCCCAAAAGCCTGAGCTACACCTTTATGCTTACAAACTGTGTGTGGGCTTCTCTCACACACTGGCCAAACACTGAAGAATAGATAACACTTTTACATACAGGTTTTAGCTGAAGAAAAATCCTCAGCCCTGTTCTTATCCCATCTGAGTACAGGTTCATGCCTTTGCTCTCTTGGCACTACCCCTGAGTGGGGAATACACTGCAGACACACTGTTTGTAGTAAATGTTTTCTCACGTAGATCTTGCTTGTGAAACAATTTAACTTTAACTTACATAACCCCTCTTGGTACACACATGCCTTCCTTAAACACCACCAAATTTGGTTGCATTTCAACCAGATTTTTGGCAGTGGTGCTGGTAAATGCCGTGCTGTGCTGGGAGGACTACTCACATGTCCTTCTAGACCACATTAGCAACAAAAAAATGAAATAATGATCATGTTTTCCAGTGTAGGCAGCTGCCTTCTGACCTAGAGCTCTGTTTTGGTGATAGTGGGGCCCCATATCATCTTATGATGGCTGTGAACCTGCACCCTAAGGGGTTGGAGTCTGTCATTAAGTGTGTGCACACATTTCTCCTTGATTTTCTAGCTAGGGACACAATAGTGTATACAAGCATGTTCTGCTGCTAGAATATGGCAAAATGTGATGGCTTTGTTGAATGGTGAATGAGCACTGACAGAAGGCAATACTCTCTTCCAAAGGAAAAAAACCCATTATTTTTTTCTGTATAGAAATCTTTTTATAGATTATTGTGTGTATAATTCTGCGGAAGTAGCATACGTCTTCTTGCAAAGTGGAGCTAAAAAATTGTCTGAATTTTGTGGAAAGGTTATGTAACTGTACTCTTTCTTTAAATAGTACTTTTTATTCCTACTGCTTACTTTCTCATCAGTAGGAAAAAAAATATTTTCCTAGCACAAAAGGTAATTTCCAAAGCACTGTAATTAGTTCATGAAAACTCTGCCTTTTGTCATATCTCCTCAGTTGAAATGGAAAAAAGGATAGACTTTTTTCTTTGTTAAAACAAAAACATAGCATATGAGGCAAGGGAGCCTAAAGGAATCATATGACAATTTATGTCTTAGGTCTACAGAAAATGATATTGCAGCAGTACTGTAGATTCATGACTTCTCACTTTGATTGCCAACTTTTGGAAAACCTAGAAGTGGCAACTGTAATCTATTTCTTTGCTCATCTCTCCTGAGAGAGAGCCTGGAGCCTTATGAAAAAGAGATATAGTTCAAGTGCTAATAGGGAGATAAGAAAGGAGCTATAAAAGCCCTAACACTGCAAGGTGACTCTAGCACAGTCACCTACACTTTTGATTTCTGAGGATCACTTGAGTTCACCATCGTTTTTGGGTCCCAAACAGCAGGAAAAGGGTACTAACATCAGGAAAAAGACTGGTAGAGATTTGGGTAAAATGAAAGGAAAGAGATGAGCAAGAAGAAAAAAGAAAAGGCAAACATCAATGACAGTAGATAATAAAGAATGGCACCTAAGAAGAATGGTCTGGCAGAAAGCATATTTACAAAAAAAATTGTAATAATTTGATTTTGGGTGATGTTTTTTAACACAGTGTAAAAAGATCATAAATTTTAGCAATAGTCAAAGACAAGATGAAAAGAAAAGAAAGAAATTATGGGAATAAGTGGAACTAAAATCTTCTCACCCACTCGCTCATCTTTCTTGTATGTTCTTATTGTAAAGCACTGCCAATAAGTGATTTATTTTTTAATAATAAACACATGATGCAACCATTTCTGCTGCATCCCATAGATTATGGTCATGGATGAAGAAGGGAGAAATATCTTCTGAACAAAGGTTCTTATTTACATAAAGATATAGCTAATCCTAAAATCATAAAAAATGATACTGTAAATAAATTTGAGGCCTATAAATAGAACTCAATTTTAAAGGGCTTACTTAAATATGCTCAAACCACAAAATAGACGTTTATTGAAATATGGTTTTAAATAGAAGTTTATTTGAGTAGGCACAAGCCATAAATTTCAAATCCAGATTTAGAAACCCCCAAATTTTAGGAGTGTTTGGAGCTATGGTTTTTGTTTCATCCCATTATAGTGGAGGTTACTTTTCATTTAGATTAGGGTTCATATTTCATATACATCCAAAATCTAGAGCTTGATTATGTGCTCCACTTGAAAACTATAACTAAAGAATGAACAAGAACCTCTTTATTTTTGCCAGTTGTATTCTAATCAAATACTATGATTTTCTTTTGTAGTTCTGTTGTTCTGTAACAACCATTTTTAACCTGAGGTTTTTCAATAAGCAGAAAGACATTGACCATTAAGTTAATGAAATTAGTGAAGGTAGGAAAACTATAAAAAACATTATAAGGTGTTGCTAAACGTGCTTCTAAGGAGATTGAGAATAGTGTATGGTTTATTACTTGAGGAGCAGTGTGGGATACTGTAACTAAAGTCTGTTTCATAATTCATATACACAAGAGGATAAGACTTAGGGTTGCAAATGGTGTAACTCAGCATAAATTTAATGGAACTATGCCAGTTTATAACAGGAGGCTCTCTGCATCTCAGAGGTGTTGATTTTTGCTTCTGAAAAAAATTATCAATGCAGTGACAGTGTCTCCCACTGCAGCTGGCATGGAGGGGCTAGGTGGCAAAAAGCTGGTGTTGCCCTTGATGGGAGCTGGCTCAGACAGCAAGGAGTGGCCATTCTTTGACTAAAGGGTTGTCCCTGTGGGGCTAGAGAAGAAGAGATGGGGTTTGATATTTCTGAAGTAGGAAAGTCAAGGAAGATGCTGCTAGATAAGCAGTTTGCCAAAGCTGCAGCACCCCAGCATTGGTCTGCCAAGTTTCTCTGCTGGGAAGATGGGCACAGAGAAAAAACACTGGTGTAAGGAGGGCAAGGTAAATATAGCAGTAAATGGCAAAGTGATGTGTGCCTGGAGCTTTTTGGTAGGGCTCCTGGCTAAATCTGATGATTCATTATGCTTTGGGGAAGCAGAACAGCCTGTGTGAAATACAGGACCGTGTTCACAGGGAATTGCATCTTTCCTGCTGCAAAGCAGGCTGCTACTGTGGCAGGTAAAGACATGCCTCTTAAGAGATGACGCCAGGTTGGTTGACATATCTGCTCTTTGGACTCAGTTCTGGTTTGCAGCAGCAAAATGTGCTACAGAACCCTTTAGTGAAAGCCTGACTGTGGTGAAGCCCATGAGTTTTTTGTTATGACCTGCAGTGTAGCAGGGATTTTAGCCTGAGGTCTAATCTGCTCTGAAAAAGTAATGTAAAAAAAAAAAAAATTCTAGGTCCTCTGAGACAGGAAGTGCTTAAAATTCCCTTACTACGATTACACTATTTTGCCCTTTGAATACTTTGCTTACACCTTTGTAGGTGGCCTGACTACACATGAGAGTTGGAAATTAGAGTGGAGGGCAGGCAGTATTAGCAGGTATTTGTTGGTTATAACAAAATAAACTAAGAGAAATACAGAAAAAGTCTTAATTTTTCTCAAACTACATGGCCATCCTCATTGGACTTCTCATAGACTCCTTGAAATTTCACTTGTGTGATTCAGTATTTAGCCATGTCTGTCTTCGAGTCGAGAAGAGTAAAAAGATCTTTTGCTTACCATTCCATTAATTCTTTAACACCTGCTCAAATGTGTGATTCTCCAGGCTGTAGCATGCTCAGAGATGAAAGCCTGCAGGATAAATACTAGCTAATACACTAGAAATAATGCAGTATCCCTGTGGAAGCAGAATTAAGTACTTGATTTTGGCTGGGTGTGTATTGAGGCTATTAGGAAGGAAAAAAAGGAATTGCAGAACTGTGATACAGTGTTTTAGAAATTTTATATACCTTCTTGTGCAGCTTCTGTAGGACTGCTGGAGACCTAAAGGAAGCTCAATTCAATTAATACAAGGCAGCCAAACCTTTTCAAAGAGCAGATAGCCTTTGAGTTTCAGAAATGTATCTTATGCTTTTGGCAAAGGTTGATGAGTCATATATATTCCTTGTGTGTTCAACATGAGGATCAGGCTAAAATTAACCCCATTCTGAGGCAGAAGGTAGGCAACTTGACACTGTGATCCATTATGCTAAAGAGAAATGTTTCTGTCTAAACCCAGAGGTAAACTGCACAGACAAGGAGTCATTGAAATGAATTATGTGGCCAATCTTGTTAGGCCTAGGTCAGAAGCAGAGATATCTCTCTATTTCTGTTCCTCCACCTCCTAAGTACATTTAGCCTTTATACTATTAGACTTCCCTGGGCCCTTTTTTAAAATGTCACCTGCTCCAGAAATTCCAGCATTTTGTATTTTTAGATGCTGGGGTCAGGATGAGTGCAAAAATAATGACATTTCTGCCCTTACAAGTAATTCCTTCATTTTATTGCTTGTAGGAATGAGCCATAATACAGAGTGAAGGAAAACTGCTTAACCATTTTAACCTCTCACAGTCTCAGAGAGAAATTACAAAGAAAAGCAGCCTCTTCCTAACCCAGTAACCTTCCTTGTACCTACTACCTTCATGAAGAAGTCCCTTCCTGGTGTGCTTTTGAAGCTCCTTGAATGGTGGACAATGGGGGAGTGTATTGTAAGGCATTTTGTCCCTCTAACCATTCTGGAAAGCAGCTTTGCCAGAAACCCAGCTGATCTGATACTCTTATTTCTCCAATCACAATTTTTTTTTTTTTTTAAATTTCATTTAGCACTTACTATTTTTTCCCTTCAGAGCAAGGTCAAATGCTTGTTCTAGGCTCTCTTTCTGTCTTTGAATTAAGATCTTTTTCTCCCCTCTGCCCCTCTTAATGTGCAAGGCTACGTCACCACTCCTGAACAAGGAAGTGAAGCTGTTTTATGTGGAATCAATTGTCACTGGCAGACCCCAACATGCCGTTTTCAGATGGAAAGGTCTGGCTTAAAATTCTTTTCTTCCAAGACAAGTCCTGCTGCTGAGTCCACAAGAATTCCCATTTTATGTGGGGGGGATAATTTCTCAAATTAACATCAACTTTCAAAACATAAAAAAACCCCCAAACCCTGAATGACCCATTTTTCTCTTTTTAACTAGAAGGTCCATTATATTTGAGACGTGGCCTTAAGTGTGATAAGAGCTTCTCAGTGTCGCTGTATTTTAAGGTTTGAACCATAACACTGCTAACACCACCTCTTACACATTTCAAGGGAAATCATCCAATTTCCGTTCTGTTAAGTGTGAAGAATTTTACATGTCCAGCGATAGAAACAAAGGTACTGAATGCAACATATACATGCTCCTTTTTTTTCAAAAATTTCCCAGTAATTCTGGTCTTCAGTGCCTAATTGTCTCAAAATGGTGTTTTCTGTTCCTGCCTTTCACCAGCTGAGATTGCTTCGAAATACGAAGAGCAAGGCTATCAAAGGGTAAAGACAATCTCACAGAGGTATTCTCAGAAACCGTGTATTAAACTGAGTCTTCTGGGAATGCATTTTTAAAAAAGGATCCGATTTACCATAAGGCTGCCTTGCAGTGGTTAGCCTGGTGTAGTTTTCCTCAGGGGAATACATTCAAGTGTGCTGGTGGGGTAAAGAAAAGCATGTGTTTTTTATTAAGAACTTTTAGCCCTTTACCATTTCTGTAAGGAAACACCACCACAGATGATAACTGAGCAAAGGAAAGATCGTATTTTAAGTGAATTCCTCTGCAATCAGTGATGATTTTTCATGCCTTTTCATCACTTTTATTAGTATTTTAAAGGAGCAATAAAGAATACATAGCTATTAAACCCATGAAACCCTACACAAACCCTCTGATGCAAAAAAGAAAGAAAAACAATCTAAACTATTCATTATAATTTCAACGTTTGTCAAAAACATGATTTAAAAATAGAAAGGAAGGAGAAATTACATGTTGATCTATATTTAGTGTAATCAGGCTTTTGAATGAAGTTTTGTGGCCCATATTTTCATAATTGTGTGTGTGCAACTGATTGGAATTTTAGGGCAGGCGAGCTTTCCTTGAGGGAGGGAGATAGATTACTGAGTCAATATTTGAGGGCTCTTTTGTTTTGCTTTGTTTTAATGTTATTGAAAAGTCTGGGTGGCAGCCATGATAAGTGCTTTGCAGCTCACAGGTTATTAAAAAAAAAGGAGCTAATTATTAAAAAAAAGAAAAAAAATCAATTGGTTACACATGGGCAATACAGGAGAGCAGTGGTTTAAAATATTTGTTGCGTGTGCTTTACATCCATGGAAATACCATATGAAGCTGTACTAATGATCAGGATCATTTACTTGAGAGGAGACTTGTGGATCAAGTTAGCTTATATTAGAAATTCAGACCTCATTTGAATGCTACCTGCGAAACTTTTACTGAAATGAAGAGGCAGGGGAAGAACACTGTTGTGCTGTCTGCTAAATACTAATAAACAACAAAGCAGAAAGTTTTGCTCAACACAAAACATTTTAAAGTATACTTCTCCTGTGCTAAAAACATCCTTAGTATCTCAACAGCTTTGTGTAGTTCTTAAGAATCTATTAAAAAAAGAAAAAGAGTATATCTTTATATATCATTACCCACTTCTATCCATGTATAGGTAAGTTTATTTCAGCAGGATGCAGGTGACCCTTAGACCACTACTGCCTACATACAATATTTTCAGAATTCTGGGAAACACATTAAGAAGTTACACTTCTGGAAACAATACTCCTCTGTCAAATCTCATAAAGCAATACAAACCAGAGAGATTCCATAAACTTTGCAAGTTTTGTACAGCCATGTTTCTTGAAAAAGGCAACTCCCCTGTTGCCTTTGGCTCTGAGTAAACTTTTTGAGTTGTCTTTTGCCATGCACTTGGAATAAAATGAATCCTTCAGCTTAATGAGATATTGTCAATTAAAGAAGTTGAGAGACCAGATTTTATTATTTTTTATTTATTCTAAAATGCTTCACAGAACCAAACTAATTAAAGTATATAGGTGCACGTGTGCCCACATATACACATACACACATGCAGATGTAGTCCTAAATGGAGCAGCATTTTATCTCCTAAAATTTCAACACAGTATTTTCTTTTTTAAGATATAGAAAATGAAACCACCTACTATTTGAAAAACTTGACTTCAAATGTTGTGTTTGGTTTTTTTGGTGTTTCCAACCGTCTGTGTTTTCCAGAGTGGAGTTGTGTTATCTCACTAGAGAAAACATAAAAGGCATAGAAACTGGACTTCATTAGTATGAAGTAACCTAAATAAACCACTGCTATAAGAAAAGTAGCCTCATTGCCTTGTTGTTTCTCTTATACAAAACAATTTTGTGTTAGACTGAACACTGGATAATTTGTGTTAAAAAAAAGTTGTAGAGTCATAATTTCTGATTTATTCTCACATTCGTTTAGGCTATTCATAATAATAGTAATATCAGCACTATCTAGCTCTTTTCTGAATCCTTAATTGAGAGGTCTGAGAGATCATAAAAAAGAAGAAAATAAAAAAAGAAGAAGAAAAATGCTAAGCACATGTTTTCCTGATTTTAAAGTTGGGAAGCAGAGACAAAGTAGAGAAAAGTGATTCTCTCAGTGTCTCTCATGAGGCCAATGGCAGAAATGGGGACAAAATCCAGATTTGCCAAGAACCAATCTGACATGGTATCCACTTTCTAGAGACTAAAACGCATTCTCCCCTATCATGGATGATATCGCAAACACTCTTCCTCAGGCTACTTGTCTACCAAGCATGCACAAGAATGATTTTTCTCTTGTTTATTATCACTCAATCTATTTTTTCCCCTGAAACTAAGCACAAGAGACCCATGCTAAATTTCACATCTCTGAATCAGACATTTTTGCAGGAGCTGTGTTACCACCTTTTTTTTATTCTTACAAAGAGACTACATCCTTCGTTCTTCCATTCCTCATAAAACTGACAAAAACACTTCCATCAGAATTTCTTTTTAAGAATCACCTCAGGCACTATATAATGAAAAATTGAAAATACCCGTAAGACTGAATGTTTGGGGAAATCACATCCAGGACACTGGTCTCGTAAATGCAACATGCCTATATGAGGTTGGTTTTGGGGGCCATGTAGGAAGGCAGTCATATGCATGGTCCTGAGCAGTGTTTGGGACACCCTGCAAAATTCCCAACAGCCTGTGTCTGAAGTGTGGCTGGCTGAGTTTTTCCCCCGAATAACAAGATATTTCTTCTGGACTTATTTCTTGATAGCTGTCCTGCATCTCATGGTAAAGGACTCACATGAATTAAGAACTGAAAATACATAGGTAGACACCACTTTAATGTTAGTGAGACAGGTGGCAGATCAATTGAGACTCAGGCTGAGATGATGACTGCTGCCATTCAACCAGACTTTTGGAGGTAATAATGATCCAGCAATAAAGTGCTGACTGTAATGAACAAACAGAAAAAACCCCAAACAAGTAAAAAACTCTATGACTGTTACATCATTTTTCTCTGTCAGATATCTGTGAAATAGAGCAGATATGGCATGATGTCTTGGCAGCAAGCTTTGGTTTGGTCTAGGGAAAGGTGGAACTGGAATTTTGGCATCAAAGATTTGCCTGTGTAGTGGAAGAGCTTGCTTTCTCCTCCTCGGCTTTTGGATGTGACTGGAAGAGTGAGAAGGTTACAAACACTTCACCTGAGCTTCTCTGGCTGTGGAACAGCAGCAGGGGGGATCTGGACTTGGTGTCTTATATCTTCATGTTTTTCTTATGTTTTTTCAGAGGAAATTCAGCTCCAGTGGTGTCGTCACCTGGCTTAGTGATGACTTTGCAGTCATCTGACTTGCTACATTAGGATAAAATTCACTGCCCTTACAGCCGTATCCTGCCATGGAGTTGCATGCCACTGACTTCAATGGGAATTCTGTATATGAAACAATGACTGGAAATGCCTGTGGAATTGCATGTAGTGACATTATATCCCATGAAAGCAGCAAAGAACAATAGCCAAAGGTCTTCCTAGGCAATAAAATTATGTCTAGTTTCTTGGCTTTTTCTCCTCCCCCCATCCTGGGAAGCTTCCATAGCATGAGATGTAAATTTTGGGGCTGTTAATTTCTGATATCCCTTTTCATTGAACAAGATCTTAAAAATATGCCATGACTTCACCATTCTCCTGACAAAATATTCAGTGAAGAAGCTTTTCATAAAAAAATAGACCCAACTGACATTTGGTCTTGTATTTTTTTTTTAATTCTAAAAATGGAAATTAAAGGATTTTCTTTTACTAAAATTACACAATGAGCCCTAACAACAGGAATGATGCTGGCCTTTATCCAAAACCCTCTGAAGTTAATGCAGAAGCTTGCAATGATTCCAATGGGCTTTGGGTCAGACCAATTTTGAATTAAAGACAAAACATTAGCTTTTAATGCTTTTTAACATTAGCTTTGTTACAGAAGTGACTTCTCCTCATTTGCTTGGTATCACACATCTGCTGTTCATGTAGTGCACATATTTTTACCTGTTGAATCTTCTTCAGGTGTGACACAATTGGAATAAAAGAAACACCTGAACCTCCACACATAGCATGTGTGAATATTATCCCAGAGAACAAAGAATCAACAAAATTAATGCTTTCCTAGATGTTTCTTAGTTATATAAAGCTATTATTTTTCTTGTTCTGGGTAGGGGATTTTCCCCTTCTGCAAGTAACTGGGCAGGGATTTCCCTCTAAAAGGTCCTGTAGGATAAAGAAGTGTCTCACTCCTACTGCCCCCTTTTTCTCCCACATACTCTCAAGCCCAACCCTTATTCAGGAACCAGAGTTTTCTTAGCCATTTTCTTGGCCAGCTTCAAGCTGTCCACGATGAACAGGAATCTTAAGAGTGATGTATTGCTCACAATGTGTCAGCAAAGTGCTCATTTACAGACACCAGTTTTTTTTCATCAATATGCCCATTTATTTAGGAAGGGTTTTCAAAATATTTGTTCCCTTTGCAATGAGTGTGGCACTGTGAGATGACAGTTTTCTCTGCATAAGCTGAGATCAAATTACCCCACCCAGATAAACCAACAGCAAATGTGAGTCCAACAGCCAAAACAGGTTTTCCTCTCTCATAGGAGAGAGCATCCATATTTAAGGTTGCATTGCATCCTATCAGGTAATGTTAGACCTTATCATCTAATGCAGTACTTACAATACCCATAAATCACTCAATCTGACATAAATGCAGAGAATATTCATTCTTTTCTTTGAGCAGAATGCAATCATGCCTTCATACTGCCTTAAAACCAGTGAGGAGTCATATCCAATAACTATCCCAGTTATCTCTCAGCACAATGTTTTCCACCTGCAAGGAATGATTATGTGTCAGTAATGATGATAAAGTCCTTAAAGAGATGTTGATGCCTCATGGAAAAATTTGAAAGACATATTGTTTAGAGAGAGTTCTGCTAACAGACTGCATCACATATATCTGATGTATTTCTTTTCCCTATTTTTTATTACTAAGGACATATGCATAAAGAGATATTGTGTGTCAGGGAAATAATCATTATACAGCTAAAGTAGAAACTGGCAATCATGTGTGTTATATTCTTGTTTTGACAGAGACTTCACAATGACCTTGGGGAAGTTTTGTAACTGTTCTGTGTCCTACTCCAGTGTGAAGTGGAGACAATGCTTGTATGACGCTGTGTTAATTCAGGGCAAGATGTTCCATACTGTTGGATGGAATGTGCCAGGAAAGGGTTAGAGCAGGTTCTTACCATTTATACCACAAGTCATAGTTCTCTTCCTATTGAGCATAAATGCAGAAATTAACATCTGTCTGTTACTGTGTTAGGTGCCATAATAGAAGATGTACTGTAAAAAATTGCACTTTAAGTAGTAAGTATCAAGGAAAAAAGGGACAGAGAAGACAGGGATGTTGAGAGGGGACAGTCTTTTATCAAAGTTACAATAGTTTTATGTATCAAAATATGGAAAAAATCTGTATTTCATGTCTTGGTTGTTACCTCTACATGGGCAGATAGAAATAGAGCTGTCCTAATCCCACTGAGGCTTCACCCTGCCAGAGATGTTATATCATTGCATTTGTTGGGGCCTGGTGCTATGTGAACATGGCTGGATGGCTTTTAGACAGGGGAGGTCAGAGGAGCTTTGGTCTCTCTGTGTGAAAACCTCTGGGTCTCACAGCAAAAAAATGTTTGCTAAACCACAGCCCCTCTGACTGCAGGAGGTGGTGAATGTGCTTGCGTTGCAGAATTCAGCTGATTTGCAGACCTCACTAATATTCACTCAAAATCTGCTTTCCTAGAAGCGCCATTCTCAGTGTGTTTTAATGAACTGTACCTCCTGAAAACAAGCAAAGTACCAGAAAAATATTGCTTCCAGTTCCCTCCCTCTTGTCTTCCCTGTGTTATCTCTCTCTCTCTCTCTCTCTCTCTCTCTCTCTCTCTCTCTCTCTCCCTCCTGGATATCTTTGAAGAGACTCTCATCTTCTCATTGAAGAGTTTTCTAAAACATAGGCTCCAAATTTTAGGGTTCTCTTCACCTGTTTCTATCTTTAAAGCAACAAGAGCATCTTTATGCTAAGTATCAGTTTTCTCAATGACCAAGTGCTAATATCCACAAACAAAATTTTTGGAAGTCAGACTTGCAGACAGAATTTTTAACCACCTGCAGCTCCCAGTAACTTTATCAGGATTAGCAGTGACTGCCATTTCTATACAGAAAGTCACCTCTCTGCCCCCAAAAACTCTGTGTTTGAGTTTGCAGGACCTGCTGTGGGCAAAGTTATGGCTCTTTGCAGGGTCCCTTCAGCTTGTTACCATGCCACGGACAGTCTGACAAGTGAACCACAAATGTTTACGTAATCACCTGGACTTTTAATTGCATCCCTGTACTGAATCAGCTCCCCTAATTTTTGAATTTATCTACCTCTTGCTTTAATTGACGAGTGCTTCTTGATCTGGCTGTCATCGCGCAAACTGTATTGTTAAATGGTTTTAATAACTTCCTGCATGTGCAGCAAGTAGTATCTAGCATATGTTAAGGGACACGTGTCAATCATAATTGACTTACACTTAGATTTCACTGCTTTTGTGGGTTTAAATCAGATCCTTAATGCTACTTGAATTTTTTTTTTTTTTGTGGTTACGTTTTAATGCTTTTTTGCTAAACCTTCCAGAGCAATGTCCTTTCCTGGCGGGTGATACATTGAAACCACAAGTGCCAGAGGGGAAAAAACCTGCCATTGAAAGGCATGGAGATATGAATGACAGATTGTGCATTTAACTTGCACATTCAAAAATATCTGATTTGTCCTTACCAGAGTGAAATGGCTGCTTTGACATAATTGTGATCTCTTGTATGATGTTAATCCATAGTGTTGAAGCCATTATAATTCTAGTTCAGATGTGCATATTTTTTAAAAAAATTATTAAAGGAGATAATTTTAAATATTTGGCCAATGACATTTTTATGTTGATAACGTTGGGTTTAATTTCTAAAAAATGTAGAAATATGTCACTATAGGGAATTTTTGGATTTAGTAAATCTTCCAGCTACAAAGTTCCTTTTTAAAGAAGTAAACTTCTTTGTAATCCAACTCTAGCAAACTAGTTATTTTCCAGAGGATGTTAGCATTCATGAAATGTATTTGATTTACAATTCTAGAACATCTGTTTGCTCAAAGAGACCATTAGTATAAACAGTAAAGAAGTCTTCATATTGCTCTGCTGATACTTTGGCCTCAGTTTGAAGTAACTGTCTAGTTTCAATTCACTCATGTCCACTGTCTGCTTAAACTCCCAGATGCAATTAATTGCTCTTTTCATTATTTACAATCTTTATACCTGTTCATTAGGAGTTGTAGGGAGTCACAATCAAATTTATGTTGTTCAGTCATTCTTTTAGAGCAACAAAGAGCAGCAATCCAGTTTCATTTGCAGCCAAAGCACTTCCTATCTGTTAACCCTATTTTATTATCAATCCCTTTTTGACAGCATCCTGTGCTTATTCTCAAAGCTTTCGTAGCACTAGGATGAAATATAAATATCTAACATCAATTTCCAAGTAGTGTGAAAATGTTAGAGGGACTGTTCAAAGTGTTGGGAATAATATTTGAAGAAATTGATCCCATCTTTTCCAGTGTCCATCTTCCTGGTTTCATAGTGCCTAATTTTTTCTCTCTTGTTAGAAACTATTGAAAAGGTATAGCTCAGTATGAATGTTATCATGAAGAAAAACAGAAATTTTAACACTTTACAGTGGAAGCACAAATCAACGCTTTAAATGTGAATGTGGTATCATGGTAATGATAAAACTCCAGAGGTTTGAACTGAGAACTGAAAAGGATTGCTCCAGCTTCAATGAGCAGAGAAACTGAAAGCGTCTTTCCAACACATATTGAACAAATGTCAGAGGAAGGAGGTCCCACACCAGGCTGGGAAAACACTCCAATGTTTATCTTCAGGACATCAAAACTCTTGGCCTAAGTATTTTCTGTAAGAAATTATGTGATAAAGTGTGCATTGCTCAATAGTATTGAAGGAAATCAGACAAACTGTTAAACCTTAAAAACGGGTAAAAAAGAGGGATGAATGCTTTAATTTAACATTATCTTGGTCAGAATCTGAAAGATGCAATACATTAGTATCTGATTGTGGAAATCGGCAAAAGTGAAGAGAAACATGATTTTTCCTACATTTGAATCAGTTTCAGAAATGGGGTGGAAAGGTTGCCAACATCATTTTAAGTTATATGTGTTGATGTATACCAGGGAAGCTGCCTGTCAGGCAATGCACAATCTAAATAAAAACAAGGGCAACAGGCATATTCAGAAAGATGAATTAAAAGAAGACAAGAAAGGTATGATACTATAATGCTGAGAATTATAGTTTCAGCATACCAGCAAACTAGTTCCTCAAAATCTGTTTGGAGGGTGAAAAAAATTTTTAAGGTGAGCTGATATGACAGCAAACTTTCTGGGTCTTCCAAACTTGAGTGGAACCTTGGGTGAAGCATTCAGAGCCAAGGATGGCAATGAAGAGCCTTGAAAAGAATAAAGAAATACCTCCTATTGCAGCAACAGAGAAGATGCTGCTGAAAAGATACAAAAAAGGAATTAGTATTTGGCAGGCTCAGTTGATTACGATGGTCCATGTGTATAGACAAAAGATGATGTGTATAAAGAAGAGATCTATGCAGGAAATGCTGCTTAGAAGCTGTGGAACACAGGACTGCGATATCTAGAGAAAGGTGCATGATGTGGATCTCTTTTAGAGTACACTGGAATAAAAGTTTGTGGTATTTGGGATTAGAAAGAAGAATACATATCAAAGGTGATATAAAGCTAAATAAGGAGCACATTAAAAGATAGAAAAGGGAGTCTGTTCTGGCTTGAGTCAAGTAGGCTGCTATGGTGGGAGGTTCTGCCGTCTGCTTTCAACCTCAGGAGTGATACACTCCTCCCTTCCTGCACCTTAGATAGGAGCCTGGCTACACTTCAGACCAGTCTTTCCTTTTAGGTCAGTTCTTAGCTTGCTTTCTAGGTAAATGCTTTGCTAGCAACAGGCCAAGTTGGATCTGAGAATTTGATCCAGCACATATAGTATGTAAGGTTAAGAGGTAGAAAAAAGTAATAATAGAAAAAGCTAATAATAACAATAATAATAATAAAACCCAAATGCCACCAAACTGAGCAGTATGATAACCTTAACTCTAAAATAGCTTCATATTTTGGCCTTAGGCAAAATGCTGAAATTTAAATTCTGCTATTTTTTATAGGTGAAACATGAATTCAGATTAAATACACTTCATACATATTTAAGATATTAGAATCATAAACTCACCATGAAACAGTGAACATTTTTTACATTTTACTCTGTGTGCTCTAATCACTACTGTGAACTTATGGTGTTAATGTACTGAGTACTGTACTGTGTACTGCATTTCCCATGCTACGTATGCAACCTTGTAACTTAGGTATGAGATTCTTATGTCTCTTCTGAAATCATGGAAGAAATTGTAAACTAATCATATATTTTCTCTTTAACTGAAGCAGAACCATTCAACATCTTGAGAAAACAGTGTGGTGACTTATAACTGACTCCCATTCTTATTATTTTGAAGTAAAGCAGTAATACTAATTCCTCAAGGAAGCTAGCAATGAAGTGTGCTGCAGAAAGGATGTCCTAAAGACTAAGATGTTTCTGACTGCTCAGAATTTGCACCACAGAATTTATGCTACTGCAGAAAAGTTGGTGTTTATGGTAGGTTGAAAGGAAAACAAATTTCTGATGTCTGAAAGTGCAGCTGTGACCTGGGATCTTGGCTTAAGTAAAGCCCATTGCAAGTCTCAGCTTCAAAACATGGAACATATCTTAGGTTTAGATTCAGGAGGGATTTCTGGAAATTCAGATCTTAGCCTACAGAACTAGAAAATGGAACAGATGGGGCCATGCTCTAAGTCAGTCTTTAGGTGAATACGGCATTGGTTATTACAGAGGACAATATAGGGTCACTGGTTACCTCAAGTCTGTAAGTGCTATATCCCTAAAGGATATAGATATATTTCTTTTCTGAATGGTCCCTTTATCTGTAACATTTATAGTTCAAAAAAAGGTAGAGTGGGTTTTTTTAGGTAATGAAATAATTGAGTGGGTGCATTTGTATGAACAGCATGTTTTTCAATCAATTAATTAGCAGTTAATTAGAGGTAGGAAAAGATACAAAGGAAAGAAATGATCAAAGGGAGGAGGGAGGTCAGTATAGCCAAAGGGAGCAAGTATGGAAGAATTTTGAGCATCACTAAACTAGCATTACTAGGACCACTGGTTGTTTTATTTACTCACTGACCACTTATTTTATTAAATTTTTCAAAGGTTTCTTCAGATTGAAGAAAAAATTGACTGTAGTTGTGCCTGTCATGCCTATCTCAGAAGTAGCTCACATCTGCAAGCTCTTCTTGGTTTATGCAGACTGAGTTAAATTACTTTTTTAATTGTATTTCAATGACAACTTTTTCTTTCAAGTCAGTGCTCAACAGTGATTGATGGAAGGATGTAGGGAAACATTGGCTTTTCTCAGGATATACTGTAGATGACCTTATGTCCTATGTCCTTGTTTCATTTGAAAAGAATAATTACTAATCAATAGTGAAGGGTTAGGTGACACAGTAGGTTAATTTACTAGCCTTTTGCCTCTGGAGAGCTGGATTCTGGCTTAGGTCACTTGTAAAATGGGTTTGGTGGTTTCAGCCTTGTCCCTGGTGGATGTCTGGCTATATCACAGAAAACAAGCTTGAATTTGATATGTGTTAGATGCCTGGCAGGTTCTGCTTAGGGAAATCTCAGGGTTCAAGCTGTGGGGACCCAGGCGTGGGCAGGACAGGCACAGGCTGACATCTGCAAGAGGAGATGCGGCCCAGCGCTGCCGCCTGCCTGACATGGGGGATCCCGCCCTCCAGCAGAGCTTGGGGCATGGCTCCCACTGCACCCATGTTTTTAAGACATGAGATTCTCTCTCTCCCTGTAGCTGCTGGAGTCTTACAGGGAATACTTTTCAGGACATTCCTTTATAAAACCATGGTCGCAGTTACCTTTTTCTCAAAATTACCCATCCAAGAAGCTGCTTTCAGTTTGTGCTTCAGGAAAAATCGTTATGAGAGTTTTATGAGTAAAAATATCTTATGTGTTTGTAAATTGGGAAAATAATATAGTTTCAGCCTTTTTGTAAAAATTATTACATGTCTTTGCCCAGGAGCTCCAAATCTTTTATGCTTTGAATGATTATCTTGACATTTTGCAGGAGGCTACCCTTGTTGCTTATGTGATATCAACCCTTATATGACTCTTTGTATCAGGACTACTTTAACCTTGATAGCCTGTTGAAACTTTATTTTGTTTTTAAGGTGTAACTTTGATTGCAGTATTTCATATAATTTACATTTTTAATGCTCATACTTGGTCTGTCACTGAAATGTCTGACTTCACTGAGGATGCAGAAGGGGATTTGAGAAATTCCAATGTGATTTGTGCTTTTTTGCTATGCTCAGAGTGCTCCCCTTCTTTTAGTGATCTGTCCCATTGAACTGCAGAAGGTGGGAAAGGAAGAGTGAACAAGGTTAGGAATTGCAGGCAGGGAAGAGGCCTCTTGTTCACCTTCACAGTTGCATTTAGAGTTGAGTAGAACTATAATTTGAGTATATAAAGAACTGTAAAATTCATGATGTATTGATGTTTCATGTTGGGCACGGAACACTAATGGACAATTTTGACAATTTTGGACTTACTCTCCTTTTTTTCTGCTGTAAGATGTACTCTTAATACTCATTCTTCCCTTAGGGCCATTGTAAAGATTGGTGCTTGAGAAGGATTTAAACGTGACTGTGAGTAACCTAATGAGGAATTGGAAGGGATGAATAATTTTGTAATCACTGCAGGTTTTGATAGGCATTAAATAAGTTCAAATAACCAATAAGGAAGATGAAATGAAAATTTGAATAATCACCCATTTAGAGACTGTGCCAGGGGAAGTCTCATGAGGAGGAATGTGTGTGAACATGAGTGAAGACAATCATACTACATATACAAAAGAGGATAATGAAGGCTGGATAGACAGTCTTAATTCTGGCATTCCCTAATCCCTGTAAGAGTAAATGTGGTATCTTTTTACATAGCTTTTTTTGTTTAATAGTTTAGGCATGTTGCATAATGGTTCAGACATGGCTGCTGCTGTGTGTCTAGGCTGAATTGCCAATTGTCATCTGAATTTTCTTGTTACCTCCCCATAGAAACAGGCTGACTGTAGCACACAGTAATGCTATCACTGCCTGTATCTGCCCTGGTGGGAGCTGCTTGTGTAGGCACAATGCCCTACTGGAACCTGTACAATGATTTAGTCTTTCCATGGGAATGAGGAGGCAACTTGGAAAATAATTTCTTAAAGGGCTAAATGCCTCAGGCTTCATGGAGATATTCCAGAGGGACTTCTCCATTGACACCATTTTGATTTGACCCCATGGTTCATTTTCTAAGCTATGAAGTCTATTTAAAAAGTAAATTTCTACCACATATTTCTAATTTGTAATATATACTTATTAGGTTTGCCATGCATTTTAATTGTGAGTTCTATCTGACTGGTTTAACGGTACTTCGCAAAGTAAACTCAACATGTAGGTCATAAGTTCAGAATGAATGAATCCCTGGATGTTTACCAAACACCAAAATTAAATTACATTCTTAATTGTTTTGCAAATACTTTGGCCTAACTAATTAAACAGGAATGACTTTCTACGTTGTTATAGTGCAAGGAATATTAAAGTCTTTAGGACTCATTTCAAATTAGCAAACTCAACTACTTTCACTGTACACTATGTGGTCAACTAGCACTTCAAAAATAGTAACTCCCATATCCTCCCAAAACAGACCAACTAAAAAACTAATAATAAGTTACAGCTTCAGTTGTAAGAAATATCTCTTGAGGACAATTATTAGAGTGAGCATATTCAGTGTTACTAAATTTCCACCAACCTTCCCTGAGGCTCTTAGGGAGTCTTCCAGAGTATCCAAATGAGTTCCTAGACTAGGAAGAATATGTGTTAAGAAGTATTTTCTCTTTGTCTTGTTCCCTGACTCTTTACCAAATCAGTGAGACATAGACCTCTGAACAGGCAGGTGGGAAGGTAATTCAAAAAGTAAGTTTAGCTGTTTGCGCTGGAACAGCTGAAGTTGTTTCATGTCTTGATCTCTTCCAGACATGAACTTCAGCTTCATGTACTAGTTCCCTGTATTCAAGAAATGTGTTTCTCTCTCAAGGCTAACAGTTTCTTTGCTCTGGGGTAAAAAGGACAGGGCTGTGAATAGGGATATTCATGTAGGTGAGCCAGGCTATTCTGCAAAGGTTTCTGAAACCTTGGATTTGGCTGTGCTCATCAGAGAGCGAGAACAACTAGAGCTGTGTATCCTTTGTGATCTGTGATGCTGAGCAAGTGGACTGCTCCTTCTCAATTGTGTATAGCCTTTTTGTAGAAGTCTCTTTCATATTGTGTCATGCTGCAAGAGATTGCAATAAGCCAGGGAATTATGAAAATTTGGGTTATGCAGCAGCTGTGGATAGAAAGGACAGATTAAGGTTAGGATGTCTTAACCTTATGTATATCCCTGTATCTGCCATAAACCTGTGTGTATCCAATGTATTCTTGCAAGAGGATGATATAGAGACATCAAGGACTTTAATGGTCCTTCTGACTTCAACAGAATCATTTACCCCTCCAGGAGACATCTTTGTCCATTTGCTGTTTTCTTCCAAGCCCTTGCAGTCGGTGCTGTTGGTGTCTAACAAGACTGTTGTGAGCCATGGAATGCACTGACAAATGTAACCTCTTTCTGGAACTGGAAGAGAAAACTCTAACTGAGATTGTTTGCATATACTTTGCTACTGGGATAAACATGGCCTCTGTAGGTCAGGATAATACCCTTGAGTCCTGCCTGGGTCTTTTACTGACTTATTCTGCAAAGCAAATTAAAAATGCAGAAGATAAGGAAAAAGTTTATAGTGTTTTGCATTGTTCTCAGAGATAACCATTATTAAAATGTTAGTCCTGAACAGCCATTAAGCTGTGCTGGGGAAAAAAAACTTGTGACCCTTTTGACCTCTCTGCTAGTGTTCAGAAGAAGTGGTTGTATGTGAAGCAGCTGATGACATCAACCATTAAAGTAGAAAATGGTTCTTTTACAGATGTCTGAACCAGAAAAATACCCCAGTCTGCTAAAACTTCTCAGAAGTTTTAAGTGATTCTGCACTACTTGGTTAGCTGCTGTTCCAGAGAGCGGCTGGGATGTTAATACAGGAAGCTGGACCCAATGTAATGTTTTCTAGTTTTTTTAATTTGTTTTTCTCTGTTTATGAGACCTGATTGAACACTTACAGGAAACTACATGAAATTCTTAAATATTAAATTATGACAAAGGCCTAGCTAGTTCATCAAGCAAACAAGCAACTAGTACATATATTCCAAGTATAAATATCTGAAAAAGAGGATTTTAAGGAACATATTCAGCATCTGAAATTCCACCACAAATGTAGGTTTAGTAAGTTTTCTAGTAGTATGCTTTTACCTTTACCTTAGAATACAACCAAACAATCTTCAAAATAATGTTGTCTTTCCAGAAAGGCAAAAAAATCCCCCCAAAAACCAAATGAGTACAACTAGTGTTTTTCAAAG
Source organism: Drymodes brunneopygia (assembly GCA_013400955.1). Classification (NCBI taxonomy): domain Eukaryota; kingdom Metazoa; phylum Chordata; class Aves; order Passeriformes; family Petroicidae; genus Drymodes; species Drymodes brunneopygia. The sequence continues at coordinate 1,742,594 of VZTZ01040976.1, forward strand.
TGAATTTTTAACACTCTGTAAGAATAACAGTTTTGCTGAGGAATGAAGTATTTGTGCAGTCATACATGCATCAGAGGTAATTGTGCTTGTAAGAATGTTTGTGCATGCTGCAACACTGACAAGTGCATATTCAATATTCTAAATTAGGATGGGCTGTGGAAAATTTAACCTCAAAGCTACCATTTTTGAAATTGTGTGTAAAATAATGGATTTTGCTGTTATGAAATTCATTAAAGATCAGTGAAACTAATCTCTCAGGAGAGGAACATAGCAACGAAAACAAACAGAAATGTACACAAGATAATAGAGTTTTGAAATGGAAGTAGAGCTTAAGCAACTTTTGTATTTTGAAGGAAGGAAAACAGCCCTTTTCAGGGAAATTATGCCTCTCAACTGATTTTACTTGGAAATTGAAGAAGGGTTTATTTGCTGGGTAGATTTCTTCTCATCGAAGAGAATGTATTTTCAGGTTTGTGTTAATGATTTTGAATAATCACTTCCTGTTTCTACTAGCAGCTCTCTAACAAAGAGATTTCTTGAGTGATAGCTAAAGAAATGCTATTTCAGCCTATATATACAGCCTTGCTGAGAATGTTCATGATAAACAAGACTTTGTGGTTTATTGGTGTCAGCTGGGAAAGGGGCTCTTTGCTCCTTGTGTGGCTCTTTGTATTTATATTGTTTACCACAGCTCTTGGTTTTATTGTGCTATTTACTCGATGAGAGGTTACATTTTGTATATGTGAAACAACAGTTTCAGTGCTTGATATAATTTTTTTTGGTGGCAGAGCCCCACTTTGTTTTTCACTCACCATAGCATGGCATGAACTTTTCTGTTCAAAGGTCTTTTGTAGTGGGGCTGGGATCAAACATCTTGAAAAATATAATTTACTTTAAGTAAATGCAGTATTATAAGAAAAGTGTACCTAATTTTATGTCAGATATCTTTTGGATTGGTTTTTTGCCAGTATTATCTCCATTTCTGTCCAGGATGAAACCTGATGCAACCCTGAAGAGAGTTCATATTTCAAAGTTTATAACAAAAAGATTTAATTTTGTTAATAAAGGCCACAAAAATTATAGAGTTCCTCAAAGATATACAAGAGCAAATATGATTTCAAAGTCCAGTCATATTGTAGGTGAAAAGAAGTGAAACAGAGTCCTAATTTGGGTCTGACTGCCCTGTAATCTACAATGCCTTTACAGACTGTCAACACTGAGAATTTGGATCACATTTGCAAATTACAACCTCTTTTTCCCTAGGTGCTGTTTATCTCTGATTTTCCCTTTACTGACAAGGTAAACATATACAATACTTAGAAGTGAGCAATATACGGTACTTAGAAATAAATTTCTGGTTTCTTTATTTGAATAACCTCAGAGATCCAAGGCTCGTAGCAGAAGAAACTCAGAGGCATAATAATTTTAGTGATATTTTTTTCTTCCAAGGACAGAGTATTCCATGAGGCATACAATGACAGGAATTACTATGCACAGCTTTTTGAGAAGGGTAGTGATTTAAAATACTAAAATGGCTAACCATTTTAAATAGTGTATTCTAATTGCAGTAGCCTCTTTCTCTGAGCAGGCTCAACTAAGAGATAATTGACCTCTGCGTCTGTTAAGCACTCTTGCATTTGGCTTGGGAAGCATAATTCACATCACAGCCAATTACCTTGTGATACAGCCTACAAAAAAACCCTCAGCTATTGGCATAGCCCTGCCATTTCTTTCCCTTTCTGTCTTCCTTTCGTCTTTCCTTCCTGGCTATAATATTTGGGTTGTCATATTTGTCAGATGCCCTCTTTGTTCTCTTCCATCTATTCTTTACTGTAGAAATCCAAACAGAAGAAAATAACAGACTCAGAACAGCTCCACCATTTCAGTGCATAAAGCTGAACAATGATTTACAGTGACATAGAAAATAACTCTCTGTTAAATATTGCTTTTAGTTAGTTTTGTATATAAAGCCTTTCAAACTAGATGCTGAACTGTGTTTGATAAGAAAATCTGATAAAAGAGATTCTGTGTTGCTTGCTGCTATAGAACTATCTGTTATTGTGCCAGGCACTTTTTAATAAAGATTTAAGCAAAGCTGTTCAATTACTCATGGTTCCTTAATTGTTTCTTTCAGATCTGCTATACTGACCATCATGTTGGCACCTGGGCAACTTCATAAATTAAAACAGTGTATAAGAAAATACGACTCCTTTGGGAATAAAAGTGTCACTAACTAGACCTATGCCTCTGTTACTAAAAATGGTCTAGAGGTCAATTGAAAATAAAGTGATTAATAGATCTAGTAGAGTCTTGCAGACTGCCGGAGTCTAGTTCCCTACTGGAAATCCTTAACTATTGGACCAGGCTGATCATAAGCCAAGAAATGACAGCAAAAGGTGATCTGACTGGTAAATGGGTCTCAGTCCTACCTCAATAACTCATAATCAAAACCTTAAGCTGCTTTGCCGTAAGTGGCTGTACTTGCTTAAGCAGGCAGAAAAGTTGTACTTTCATGGCCATCACAAACATGTTCAAAAAGCACCAGTTGGATTTCTGCTGACATTATCTTACCTAGGCTAACTCTAGTTGCTGCTGTCCCTGTTCCTGCAATTGTCAGAAACTGGTAAACAACAGACATACCAACACCAATAATTCTGGATACTGCATTTGCTGGATGCTGAAAGAATTGTCACTCATTACTGTATTAAAACATTGGTTGCCAAAAGCATTGAAATTTAGGTAATCTGATTTTCAGAGATTCATCTGACACTGAAGAATCAGTACTGCATACCAGGGACCTGTCAGAACCTCAGTCAAAATCTCCAAAAGTAAAATACTTGTCATATTTCTGGAAAATAGTAACTTTCTATAAGCCAGATTTTTCTGTGCCTGAACACCTCCTTGAAAATAGGAACTTAATGAATAACTTGGACTGGATGATAGGTTTATGAAGCAATCTTCTATACTCTGGTGTGTCAGGTTAAAAGCATGAGATGCAGTTCTATTCTGTAGAGTAGAATTTCTGAAGTTCTTTCCAGGAATGCATTGATAATATTCTGTGACTGAATACACTTACTAAGTCTTTAATTTGCTTAATATCTGTGACAAGATAGTTAATAGAGGTTTGAATTTAAAAGGTGGTGTAATATATATTGTATATACTGTATTTATATTATACTAATCCCATGCTTCAGGGCTTCCAGTGATTACTTTTGGGGCTAGAAAGAATTTTCCTTCTTTGATCCATAATGGGAGTTCTTTTCTTCACCTCCCTCTGGGAAATGGAAGTAAATATATATAAAGTATTTTTAGTGGCATTACATTCATACATGTCTGATTGATATATATTGCTCACACACTCGGGGTTAAACTAGTGACCAGATTTGGGGTCAGCAAGTGTTCTTCCTGTGGCTGAGACTGACTACGTAAGTGGTATTTTTTAAACCTTTTCCTGGACCAGGGAACATCATGTGCTTACCAGCATTTTGTTGAAATTTTATTTGAAAAATTCCTTTCTGACAGATCCTAGGAAAAAACCTCTTTACTTTGTGGCACAATATATTTATGTTACTTTTATGAAGTAACTGAAGTTTGTTGCAGAGTGCAGCACAGTTTTGGTAGCTGCCATAGGTGTGGCATAAAAATATAGATATTTTATGGAGTAGTCTAGATGATGGGCAAAAAGACATTTCTAATAGAGTAGCCCGTGTCTGCAGTTCTGGACACACTGCTGCATGTATACCCTTCAATTCCTATTTTCTTTTGTTTCAAACAGTCACATCAGAGATGGGCTGGACGTGATTTGTTGTCTGGCACCAGGTTATCAGCTCCAATCTTTCCTTTAGTTTTGTAGAGAGAAAATCAGGCAAAGATTGGCAAGATGGGGATTATGGGGGTGAAAATCCAGTGGCTGACTGCCTGGGTGTGCAGCAGTGTTTGGAAGAGACACCAAGTACAGCTTGTTGTATGCAGAGCAAATTGGCTGGAGAGGTATAGGAGGTTTTGTTTGTTTCCATTTCTGTTTTGCATTGAAGAAAATGGCCTCAGTTGCTTCTAGGTTACACACAGTGCTTGCAGTCCCAAGCCTGATGCCTCATCTGTTTTTTTCCTTTCTTCTACTAAAGCTAATAGTAGTGTAAATGTGGGAAATTGTAGATATGTTTCTGATTTAAATAGAGAATACAATGTGAACCTATTAGATTAATAGTTATAATGAAACCTGCATGCATTTTTCTTGGCAGTCATTTCAATCACTTCATTGTAAGCAATCCAACTTTCCTGTGTTTCCTCAGTGAAGCATATTTCTAGAGAATTCAGTCTTTCCAAGTGCATTGTCAAGTGCTGATAAATTTTTATGAGCTTCAGCTAGTGGGTGACAGCCACCATGGATATCAGAAATTATAGGAGAGCACTTAATGTGTTCTAGTCCTCCTCTGGAGTACATCTGCTTCAAGTGTCAAATCATGACTGGTAAAATCTTTACTTTTTTTCCCTTGGTTGTTGGAATAATAACTAAAACTCTCCCTAGAAAACGCAAACAAGGTTTCATTAGGATAGTAGACATTTCATGCCAATATCATAAAATCCAGCAAAAGCTGGGATGATCTGGGGTGACAGACCACTGCATCTTTGCTTACCTGTTCCTTGGTCAGGGCATAAGGCAGTGAAAGAAGCCAGGACCTAAACCATTCTTAAGTGACTGTCTCTTGTGCTGACCTGGGACATGTTACAAAGATTACACCTGTCACAATAGGATTGGCTATCCACTGAGGACAAAATTATTTTTATCTCCCTTTAGACAACTGAGGTTCGTAAGCTGGAAACAGAGAGGCATTGCTATACATAGTGAAAAGGGGTTTCAACCCATAAGAGATCAATATTTACTCTAATATGCTTTTAAATGAGAAAATATCTACGCATTTCTAGGCTAATGTAGGTATTGAAAGCAAGGGACATGAGAAAAGCAGAATATAATGACAGACTCTGGCTGGATTATTTTACATACTAAGCTATGAACTGCTAGGCAGCCTGAAGGAAATTAGCTATCTTATAATGTTTGTCATCCTGAGAACTCGAAGTATTTCATCAAAATGGTGAATTTAAAGTAGAGATAAAATAGCGTGCCTAAATATCATACAATAGAGAGACAAGTGTCCTGGTCTGTAGTCTAGTAAATCATCTAAAAGATTGCACCATGTTAGAAGAAGTCCCTCAAATGTGCTAGTTATAATTTCTGGAGCAATAGCTCCAAATTTTAGATATTGGTATGTTTAAACACTCAGTAAAGGTAGTCCAGTAATGAGCTGATACAGGTAACGTGAGGGGAGGAGAGGGATAGGAATGCCTGGATACAGCTTGAACAGAGGGTGCTATGGTGCTCAGTCAATGCACACCCCTGTGTTCACAGAACAGAAAGGAAGCTCCTTCAATAAAGTTTAAACAAGGTCTGCTGGGCTGGAAAGAAGGAAGAGGTTCTGGTGGAGCATGGCAAGAAGACACAGAGAAGGGTTGATAAACAGAGATGGTGAACTGGAATGTATAACCAAGAATTAGAGATGGAATGGGGGGGGAAATGTGGTAATTAGCTAATAGTGGTAGAAGCAGTTTCTGTATATAAATATTTTACTTATTTCTGTGGAATAATTCACAGTAGAGTTGAAATATCCACTGACACTTTAGTGTTTTGATTTCCATGGAATGAATTCTCTACCAGCTAAGGGTTTTGTCTCGTCCCTTGATATAATCCTTGCAGATCTGAGCACTGTTCACTTAATTTTTGACATATTTAGTTAGAGTATGATGAGCATGTAAAGAAAATAAAACATCATTATATGTAACACAGATGTACCAGATTTTATTTTTACATTCCTCTGAGTTATAACACTCACATTGCAGTACCATCTGTAATCCCTGGCAGAGCTGAGGCATTCTACAGATATATAAGAAATGACAGGTACCCTATGACAAACAGCTTACTGCCTAGCACACTGAGCAAGCTGATGAAAGAAAGAAGGTACAGAATATGAGCGAACAGGCTGAGTGAGCTAGCGAGGGAGGTAACAAAAAATAGAAAATTAAATTTACATAGGCATGTAAGTTATCTAGGAACCTAACTCAGAAGTCAGTAGGTTTCAAAAGTGGATTGTGCATCATTGTTTTCCAGCAGATGTTAGTTTATTGAACACCACACTATGTTCAAAATGAGATTTTGGTTCTCATACCAGTCACCCCTTTGTGGTCTATGGGCCACACCAAAGAAGGTGCAAGAGATCCTGGGAAAGCATGGGAAGACATGAGAAATAACAAGTTCACCTTTGTCCGTACATTACTTACATCACTGAGTATTAAAACTCACCACTTGCAAAGTCAGTGGGTAGACTTATACCTTCAGTGTCTCAGAGTATATTTTAATAAAGCATTAATAAAGTAAAATATTAGGCTGCCTCATTAACATGGGCTGCTAATTTGAATTAAGTTAAAGGGACAGTCTCAAGTTCTTACTAGGCTGTTTATGTGCCCTGCACTTCAATTTACATTTCAAAAAAAGTCCAGGACATGGCTTGCTTGTCCTGAAAAAAAACTCATTGTGCTTTTTCATAAGAGAGATATCAGAGTCCACAGGAGTTTGAAAACAATTAACTGAATGCATAACACTACAGCAAAGGCACTGCAAGATCTCTTGCTTCTGTGGGAGTACCACAATGCAAGAGGTGACTGAATATTTCCTTTTCTGGGACACTACACTCAATAGCTTTTGTTCAGTTTAAGAGGGATTCCACTTTGTATTTCATTACAGTCCATTTACTGAAAGAAGTTTATTGATGATATAAGCTTGGTGCATGATATATGCAATCAAAACCCATCAATGAATCACCATGAAATAAAGGCTATGAGCATAGAAAAGGCACCAGTCAAATGATGCTTCCATGCTATTAAGTAATGTGTTTGTATCAGCATCCAGCCCTCCCTGAGGGGATTGCTGAGTCTACCTTAAATTTTTTCTTCAAGGTGTCTTAAAACAAAGAATTACTTGGCCATATTTATATACATTTAAATAGAATCACCAGTTCTAGAAGCGTAGGCATTTACTGCTGGTAGAAAACCTCGAGGATTTATATATTTTTTGGCATTCTTCCCACAGTGACAAATTGTCCTTTATTCAGGGATTCATTATTCCAGGTGATGAACTCTTGCCAAAATTTTCAAGCTCAAGTAACTAAAACTAGATACCCAGAGAAAAGGTTCCTAAATTGTTCACATATAGTTCCAATTCCTGACAACAAATGAGATATATTAAGGAGTGTTGCACATGTGAAGCAATTTTGAAAAGAATTTTATTAAGTCATTTAGATGACATAATGTGGTTGCCTAAGTAGGGAAATGCCTGCAGATTTTACCTGAAAAAGCAAAATCCATAAAAGATACACAGAGGGAGGACAAGTGAATAAATAAAATGTTTTAATAAGCTGGAGAGTGATAAGGCAAGGAAAAAAAAGTAAGTAAGTGGTAAATGATTTATCATTTTCTAGGTAGCACATTTTTTTATGGTTCATTTCCTCCCCAATGTGAAATCTATAAAAAGAATCTTCAAGGATGTTGTGCAGAGTGTGGGGTTTCATTAACATATTACAATTACCCTGTGGCCATTCCTTGCTGTTAATCACAAGACCACAACAACTTCTAAAAATACAAACCCACAAAAGGGTAGCTGTTATGAACACATTTCTCCCCTCACCACAAAAAAACCTGGAGTTTAAGAAAAGAACCCAGACTCTTCATCATAAGTAGGCTTTAATTTCTGTCTGCACTGTGTGCTTCTCACTTCTGTAGCCTCAGAATTTGTGACTGAACAGCACTGCTTGGGCAGCCTATTGCCTACTTGAAGATGTCAGAAGCAATTACTTTCACAGATTTAAGATTTTATCATACAAAGTGGACAACACAAGTGAGGCTATTTGTTAAGCATTTAATCATATTTTATCAATTGTCCAGAGTTTACATCTCACCACAGATTACATCTCACTTTGAATGTGAACAGCAAATGGAGGAAAACCTTAACTAAATGAAGTTGTCTCTGATTGGTATTTGAATGGCTTTCTTGCAAACTGATTGCTTGCCCGAGGCAGGGAAGGCAAGGAAACGAGGGTGGGACCTGCGATGTTGAGCAGTGATTAAAACACTCATAGTACACACAGAGCTCCTTCCATGGGAGAGACTTCAAACGAGTCACAGACAAACAAAGCTGGTGAAGGGTCTGGGGCACAAGTCCTGTGAGGAGCAGCTGAGGGAGCTGGGGGTGTTTAGCCTGGAGAAAAGGAGGCTCGGAGTGACCTTATTCTCTTCAGCTCCTGAAAGGAGATTGTAGTCAGGTGGGAGTAAGCCTCTTTTTCCAGGTAACAAGAGATAAGACAAGGAAATGGCCTCAGCTTGCATCAGGGGAGGCTTAGATTGGATATTAGGAAAAACTTCCTCCTTGACAGGGAACAGGCTGCCCAGGGAAATGGTTGAGTCACCAACCCTGGAGGTGTTTAAAAGACATGTAAATGTGGTGCTGGGGGACACGGTTTAGTGGTGGACTTAGCAATGCTGGGTTAATGGTTGGACACTGATGCCCAATGCACTTGGTCTGATCTTAGAGGACTTTTCCGGCTGAAATGATTCTATGATTGATTCTGTGCACGTGAGGTAAATTATGGCCAGTTTTGCATACAGGGAACTGCAGTGGGGTTTGTTTCATAGGCAGATGCTGGGTAGCATTGTCTGTAGGTTTTTAGGTAATGGATTCAGAAGAAGAGCTGACAAAGGAGAACTGGTCTCAACCATGTCTTCAACAGAAGATATTAAATTAAATGAGAAGAGTGCTAAAAGGATTACTAAAAAGTTGGTGAAACTTTACTCATGCCGTCTCATCCAATGTCACTTTTAATTCCATCTATCTCTCTAGAAAATCTCTGTGATTGTTGCAGTTATACTGGTGGCACTGGTACCAGTCCAGGAGCAGCTTCTCTCCCATCTTTACCCCTCTGTGTTAATTTCAAAGCAAATACTGAATAACCTCTATCAGGTCCAGCAAGTTCATTATGTGTGAGTTAGTAGGTTGAAGTCAATGTTTTCCCTATAAATTAAACCTGTGTTTTGTAAGCTAATTTTCAGTAATAATTCTTAACAGTGCATCATGATATTATTATAGAAACAATATTTTTTGCCATGAAATTCTTTTGTATTAATATTGTATATATTTTAATGTCTTTGAACAGTAGGATGGACACTGTGGCTTATTAAGATTTCCTCCAGTTTCTTTATAAAAAATTTCTATTTCTATATATAAGAATATTGCTTTTCTTATTTACCTTTAGGTCTGGATAATTATAATTCGTTAAAATATTAAAGCACTTGGTTAGCAACCCATTTTTAGCATATATATTTTCCTCCACTTATAGTACAATTTGTCCATTTTTGTCTGTCAGTAATATCACACATTTACATGTATTCAGAAGGCATCTTGTTCACACATTGTCCAAGAACAGAGACGTTTTGTATTTTTCTTTACTAAGGTGCTCTATGAGAACAAATTTCAGCCCTAGACTGAAAAAAAGGGTTTGTAGTAACAGTAGATAGAAATTTTTGATTTTTCTTGTTCTAGCTATTCTATTTTATGGCTGAGGGCCTAATCTTCATATTCCTGACTTCAACTGTAATAAGTTTTGTTTAAGTATGACTAACAAATGGGTGATTAATTATTAACTAGCAATCCCATTGCCTGAAAGCCTTGTACTTGGCACCCCGAGTATTGGTTTTGTTAATTTTATTCTTATCTGATAAATCTGACCTGATGTCTTCATACTTAAGAAAACACTGAAAGACTCGAAGCTAAAAGCAAGCCTCTGCTTGGACAAAAACATACTTATGCTAAAGCCATTTGTTTAAAAAACATTTAAACTTATGAGTTCAATCATAATAAACCGAAGTCCTTCAGAAAGTCATTGAAGTTCTCCACGGTTACACAAACAGAGTAGACTCTGATTCTGCAGTCAGATATACGTCTGCTTAAAGGAACATTGGCTTTAAGCAGTATTTACTGGGCTTTCTTAAATACAGTGGTTTTACTAACCTTCTCCTCCAGGTAAATTATGATACCACATCAGATAATACATGTAATTTCACCATTTGATAACACCCCCCAGAATTTATTCTATCCCTCCTCAATACCTCTTTGTCCTCCTCACTTTAAAAGTGCAAACATTAATCTCATCATCTCAAATCTTGCTAATTTTTTGCCACAGAAATTCCATCTTTCTCTGAGGATCTGTATATATATTTTTTTTTAGGTCTGAGGAATTACTACAGTCTGAGTGTGTGAAGATGGCCTCTACCCAGACAAAAGGCTGAGCAACATGTGCAGCCCTGACCCAGCAACATGTACAGCCTAACCCAAGGCAATTTATCCTAAATACATTATGGATTAACCTCAGATAATATTTCTGGTTCCCCAGGAAAGCTGTGGATGCCCTAAGCCTGGCAGTGTCCAAAGCCAGGCTGGATAAGGCTTTGAGCAACCTGGTCCAGTGAGAGGTATTCCTGCCCATTGGAAAGCGAGTTGAGACTAGATTGTCTTTAAGGTCCATTCCAACCCCTTAACTGTGTATGATTCCATGACTCTGTGCATGTACAAATTTATTTGCTAGCCAAAAGCACAAACAGAATTCCTACCCTAAATTGTCATGCTAAATCCAGCTTTTTGATTTTTCTGATGTTTTCTCTCACACCTAACATATACCAGAAGGACCCACCCATGGGTGGTTCACTGAAGCATTTATAAAGACAGAAATTACTCATCATCATCCACCCTAAAGAATTAAAGTAATTCTTTTCTATTCTCCCTATTAGATTTGCATATGCTGCAGAGCTAACCAACTTTAAGAGCAGAGAATAATAATAAATAATTCCCTTTCCTTCAGCAAAACAACTTAATTTAATTCGACCAGCCACAGGGGAAAAAAAAAACCAACCCAAAGAAATAATCCCTTTAAGAAAAACATCACTCTTCTGCCAACTGTGTTTCCCAAAGTGTCACAGACTGAAAGCCAAAGTTAACACTGCCTTCTCAGTCATATAATGGCAAAGCAGGGAGTCCAGGTTGCATACAGGTCATCCAGTGTAAGAAACAGCTTCTCATCTCACTTGCCCACGCTGCTGCATGACAAACATGCAATATTTAAATGGCAAATGCAGTATTTAAATGGCAAGCCAGATAAGGCATCCCTCTTGTTATGATTACATTTTGACCTTTTCTGAGTTGCATAATATTAGAGTAATTGTATAATCGGTCTCATTTCTTCTGTGCTTTCCCTTGAAAGTACCCCACCAGCAGTGATTCTCACCCTCTTGTAGGCAAAAGCTATTTCAAACCACCCACCTATCAGTTTTTATTGCCTTCTCTCACTCTCAACTGGTTCATGCCCTTATTGGATATAACATACCTTCTTCCCCTATGGCAAATTGATGTTACTTAAATTGACTTTTTCTGAATGCTATGAATATAGCATGCAGCAGTTATGAAATACTTCAAAGATTTGGATCACTAAATCTTTAAAAATTATTCCTGATTAGCAGGTAACATGCTTCAGACTAACTTTCTCTAGCTGCTCCATTTCCTTCAATAGCTGCATTTTTTGGCACGTTATGATGTAATGGCTGTCCATATCGTGATTTGAGCTAGTGGTTAATCAAATTGTGTGTAATGAAACAGCAGGGTTTTTTTGTTTGCTTCCTATAATGCTGTTTGCTTTGAATTCTGTGCTTTTAATATTTGTGCTGTAGCTTTGGCTATGGGTCTGTTATAATTATTTCAGATGTTCAGTTATCCATTTAAGAGACAGGCTGTTACCAACAGGAATATTGTCAAGGACACTTCTAAAGCAAATAACTAAACAGGACTTCTTAGGTGCTTTGATGTCCTTTGTTTTTCAAACATTTGCACTGACATATTTTCCTATATAATTATCACAATCACAAACAAGATCTGATCAAAGCATTCTGCTGCTTATGAAGGTTGAAACTTTTAACTTTTCATTTTTGGTTTTAGAGATCTTGTGCTTACAGTTTTAAAAGCATCTGGGGAAGCCCAAGTTGGCAGATATATATAGATCTGGGTGTCTCTATTGCAATCACTTTTTGTGATTTTATGTGCAGAGCAAGTACTGGATTTACCTTCCAAGTTGATAGTACTGCACTGCGGTGTAAATACTAAATAGCCAAAGCATTGTATGACATGAAATCACTAAGAAGGAAAGCTGTATCATGGCTGAAAGCAGTGATAGTTTCTTCTGCCTTATTCTACACTGAAAGTAAATATCATACATGATTGACATAGATCTACTGGCATGCAGAAATAAGAAAACACAAATGCATGACAGTGGTTTCCATCCCCGTGGCCAGGTAGCCCATGTACTTTGTTCCTGTGGCAGGGAGGGCTGCAGGTGTGAGGGAGGGTGGGCTGACACACCATCTCAATGGGCTTCAGATACCTCACAGGCCATGAGCTGAAAGCATCCCCACAGGAGTTCAGGAAGCAGAGTCTTCCTGCCAGCCTGCCCACAGCTCTCCCCCATCAGCGGGTTGACTGTGCTTGCTGTGTGGTAATCTGTGAAACCAGTCCTGCAACTCCATGCATGTGGAGGCTTCGGCTGTGCTGCAGTGGGGTGAACAGGACGGTGCTCTCGTCATGTGGCCTGTCCTTGTCAAACCAGTTGTGTCATTGGCTTTGCTGCCACTCTTGCTGTTATCATGACTGTTTCACTACTTTCTCCACTCTTCAAATAGTTACCCTTTGTTGATCTTCGCTGAAGCTTCCCATCTTTCTTCTGCTTCCAGCTTTGCTTTTAATGTCTTTCATAACAAACACAAAAGGAAAAACAAACCTGTCATTTATTTTTGTGCCCATATACGTTGTTGCCCATCCTCTTAAGTGTGTTCCTTCAATGAAATTTAATTTAGCTGCTGTGTCTGTACTCATTGCTTAAAATAAATATATTAAGAGGTGTGGAAAATGGTCAGGAATTCAAGGAAAGTGCTTGCACTTATGCTTGTTGCTGACATTTGCAGTGCTCTTTAAGAGGCCTGAGCTGTTGCAATATGTTTCTGCAGGATAAAATGACTTCAGATTCTATTTCAGTCTCTAATTTCTATCATTAAATGAACATCTCTGGTAACGCTGAGATGGAACAAATTTCCAATGCATTTTTCAAAAGGAGATAACCCAAGTGTCTTAAGCAATGTTACAGTCACAACATCAGGACTGGAGATGAGCCAACACTAAATTCTGTGTGGCAGCTGTCTCTACCTAAGCAAGTTAACTTAATGTTCAGTGGGCTGATGTTTAAGAGAACAGATATAAAAGAAAAACTTTCTATGTGACTTTCATGGAACTATTGAGATGCTTTAAGAAAGGCACAAAACTAGAAGTTTGCTAACTTTCTTTTTTTAATTTGTATTTTTTGAGTTGTGCTGGAAATTTGGCTCCACGTGTTTTCTTGCTTTGTAGATGTAGCACCCTGCATAGTTCTAGAGCTAAAATAAATTCCTGTTTTTCAGTGCTGGAATAAAAAGCAGATAAAGAATGTGGGGAAAGAAGTGATTTGCTCTGGATCCAAATGATACACATAGAGAATTATTATGTTTGAAGCTTAGGATGACAAAGTAGAGAAAGATATTTCATACTGCCCTATTGTATGTGGGGAAGTGTAATCCATCAACTACTTTGATAAGCTTTGCCATTTTTTTGGAGATTGATGTGAAATGATCTCATGAGCTGAATCAATTTAGACATTCCAAACAAATGTCTTTTAAAATTCCCAAATGATGTATATGAAGAAACGATTGTTATGTTTGTGTCCAGAGATCAATGCATTTTTTTTCATTTGCATTATGCTCTGACACTGCTGTAGCTTCTGGAGTTGCATTTCAGTAGGACTTGCTGTTGATTTATTTTTAATTTGATCTTAATCAGCTCTGTGTTTTTATCCTCTTTCTTTTTGTCATTTTATTTACTTAAGTATCAGAACAGTTCCTCAATAAGAGGCTTGGAAAGAGAAAGCTCACATTGTCTGGCTTCAGTAACCATCAGCTGTATTACCACATGCACATCTATCAAGATTAGTTACTTTTCCAGTACATAAAATCCATTTATGTAACAAGAAAATCAAATAAACACCGCTGTGTTTTCTTAAAATCTCTAGTGTCCATGTCTTTCTTTGGCCACATAAAAATGATTTCTGGGAATTTAACAGCATAAGGTTTAGTTGTTATTTTAAAGTCTCAAGTGAACTGAATAAAAAACCGGACCTGTCAATATCCTATCTGCAAGGGGAAAATAGGTGAGGTTGCCTTTTGTTTGAACAATGTGAGTTTAAGTAAATGCTTTGTTATTTCAATATCATTTTACATCTGCTACATAGACACTTGCCTGGCTCTCTCACCAATGAAAACACATTAGTCTCCTCCAATTGTTCTGGAGCAGACATGTGGAGCAGTCTCCCATTTATACCTGCCTCCAAAAAATACTGGTCATCCAAGAGATTCTCAGGAGGTGAGTCAGTGATCTATCACAGTCCAAAAGTATGAACTTAGTAGACAATATAGCCAAATTCAGAGTGACGGCAAACTTGGCTGCAGGGAGTCTGGGAGATGTGTCAGACCTGTGGCTGGAGACCCACCTGACTTGTCCTGGACACCTCATCTTGGGGAGAGCTGTGGAGCTGAGTTGAGATGAGCAAAGAGGGGCCAATGCCATGGCTGAGACCACAGGCATAGGTGAGATGATGTGATGGGGTCTCTCTTTCAATGATGATTTTTGGCAGGAGTGTCCTGCCTACTGCTTTCTCTGAGCCCTTGCACTGAGTAGGGGTAGTGCAGGGCAAGGCACTGCAGGTACCACGAAGCAGAGCAGCCTGTTTCTTCCTCAGACCATGGCAAATATTGACAGAAGGGCTTTAAGTTTAAGATCTCCCTAGGCAGCTCTATAGAGGAACACCTTCCTTTCCCTGCCCCAATTTTTCTTCCTCCTCTTTTCAATTAACTTTTCCTGTACCCAGGATCCTGATACTTTGTGCTTCAGATGGGGCAGCTGACTAAGCTCCTGGAGTCCCTCATACCACAGCAAGTGTCTATGCCAGTGGGGAGTTTTCTGTTCTCCCCAGTTTCCCAAGAAGGACAGTTCTAGGGAAGGTTGCAGCAGCTCCCTGAAAAATAAAGATTATTACCTTTTCCTATGTTTTCTTTATTTCAGGCATGTTCATACCATGCATGAGAAAAGTTCCTAGAAAAGTATAAAGATGGACATTTCACAGAGTCAAACTGGTGCCAAAACAGGCTTTTAAGGATAAAGTATACTGTGCAGGATTTATTTTAGGGCAGTTTCTGATTAGCTGCTCATCACTATTATGTCTGGATCACAGCATTGGCAGTTTTGTATAGTCAGCTGTTTGGATAGCATGCTCATTATCCAAAGGTAAAAGACATATGGGAAAAAATTACTCTAAGAATTTATTTTTTGTACCTTTTTTGTCTGTCTGATTATGTTCCTTTATTGCATATAGATTCTTTTTAAAATTAAGAAGAGTTTCTAAATGGATTCCCTGTCAGCAGCAGAAAAAAATGGGCCAAATTTTAAACTTTTTCCTTAGATTTATGGGTATCTGGAGCTCAAGGAAACATAGTACAAATACATGGATTTCTTTTTATGCTGGTCTTTTCATATTAGATCCATAAATAAACAGTATTTGATTCTCTAGTCCTCATTTCCCAACCCACCAGTATCCATCTTCATTTCCCAGTGGAAGTCAATGCCATTCACTTTGGCATGTTCTTTTTTGGGGTGGTATTTCTACATGGGAACCAGGCTGTGTGAGTCTGTGTGGGGAGGGGAATGGTGGTTACCAAAACTGGGAAATGCTCCTGGAGTCCACAGAGCAGACATAGGTTATGTCAATATCACACTATGGGGCACAGTCGAAGGCATTTCCCAGAAAATAGTCTGAAATTATTCTATTCAGGTCAGCTCCAGTTCTGGGGAAGCATGAGAGGGGATTGTTTGGTATTTTTAGGGCAAGCCCTTTACATGTTCACTAACATGAATTTCATTTTTGGAACCTCTTTCTTGAGAAGCAAATGAACAAATATACATGTCTATGTGAAAGGTGATCTATGGGGCACATCTTAATTCAGAATGTGTGTTTAAAAATAAAGGTAGTTCCTTCTTCACTGAGCAATCACCAAGTATAAACAAGGCATGACTGTGTTGTGAGCACTATTTTCATGATTTTTAAGCCAATAATGTTAATTTGAGGGAGGACTAGGAAGTTAGGTGGTCTCAATTTAGAGCTGAAGAACTTGTGCTGGCTTCTGTGAATGTAAATTTCTTCAGTGTTTAGCTCTAGTTAGGGTCATAAATCCTGTGTTTTCACAAGCGCTAAATTCACTCACAAATTTTGAAAAGTAGCTTTCATTTTTCCTAAGTGTTGTTTCACAGAGGAAAGTTGAAGACATGAGAAATGCTTGGGCTAAATGCCTCCTTTGGAGTAGCTGATTTAGGTGAAATATCTAAGGAATGTTAATCCTTTTAGTTTTAGTCGTGTTTACAACTACCCATTTTAAAGTGTTGCAATGTGAAAATTCAGATATCACTAAGCATGTTATATCTGCAGAGGATGGAGAATGATTTGTCAAGTTATTACCCAGTATCCTCTTAAGCTCTCATCATTGTGTGATTTTGCCAGGCTTGCAATAATTCACAAATGCAGCAGGTTCCTTCAGAGAGCCTTGCAAAGCATCACACGCAGGTAGTGTAATCTGACACAATCCTTGTAGGCCTTTGTTTACTCTGCACATGCACTGATAAATCCTCAGCAAGCTCTTGTTTACAGTTTGAGGAAAGGTGGTTTTTGAAGATAGCAGGGTCACACAATCCATGGTACTGCTGCCCCTTTTAACTGCAGGCTGGAGCAATCCATGTCAAACCTCCCTGAAGGATACTACACTACACAATGCAGCAGTAAAAAGACAATACTTGGACATTTAAGAAGTCAAGGATTTAAAGCAGCAACCAGAATCAATTGGACCTTGATCTAGTGGGTCTGAAAACAGTCAGAGAGAAACTCTAGGCACTTTGACTTGAAAAGTACATTGTGTAGTGTAGCTGGTGTCTTTTAGGTTTGGCAGCTAGACATTTCTTTAATGTTTCTAGAAAGAAATGTTGATATGTGTTCTCAGGCTCATGGCCTCCCCTTGTATTGCAGCCATGTAAGGCTGAAAGGCCATACATACTCCTCAAAAAAGAGTGATGAATTATTTCTTTCCTCATTTCTGGGCCTGCATTGATATGGGAACCCTGGTGGCTGGAGTGAATTACTTTACTTCAAGTAATTACTCCAATTTCACCAGTTATTAGGCCACTTGAGAGGCGCTGACCCTGACTGGGTACCAGACACCCACCAAAGGTGCTCAGTCACTCCCCTCCACAAGTGGACATGGGAGAGAAAATATAACAAGGGCTTCATGAGTTGAAATAAGGTCCAAGAGAGATCACTCACTGAATACCATCACAGGTAAAAGAGACTCAACTAGGAGATATTAACTGAATTTATTACTAACAAAATCAGAGCAGGATAACAAGAAGTAAAATAAATCTTAAAAACACCTTATCCTCCCACCCCTCCCTCCTTCCCAGCTCCACCTCCTCCCCGTCAGTAGTGCAGGGACAGGAAATGGGAGTTGTGGTCAGCTCATCACCGGTTGGTCCTGCCTGTGCTCAGGGAGAAGAGTCCTTCCTTTGTGAAAGGCTTTGCTAGGGTTGTGTTCAATCTGAAAAGTTTTCTTCGTACATTGATGAAGTTCAAATGCAGGTGTGAACAAAAGTGTGATGCTGCCTGGTTCAGAAGCTGTGGTCTCCTGAAGAAGCCATATTATTGCACATATTAAAATATTCATTACACTGTGATTCTTTCTATCTGTTTTTTTGCATTATTTCTCACCATGTCTTAGATTGTCCATCTTGATTTCCTGTTTAGGTTAAACTGCTAGACAGAAGCTCAAAATATGTGGATACACATTTTTCTTGAAGACTTTTGTTTTCTTTAAATTAAAAATGAAATCCAGTCAGTAGTATTTATTACAGACTTTTGCAATGCAGACACCCTGACTCTCTTAAGTTTGTGGAGAAAAACAGATATTCCCAGAAGGCAATTCACTTGGCTTGTGTGGATGCTTACTCTGGGAGGTGATTCATGCTTTAAAAGTTCCTTTTTTTTTTCAATGGATTGTAGAAGACTCTATATGACTAACTTAGACCAGTACTTTGTACTTCTAAGTCATAGGTGTCTAAAGTCTTATCAATCTTAGCCTAAAGCTCCCCTATATGCAGGGAAAACAGCACAGGATTGGAGTCAAGGATTGGAATTAATATGTTTTCTTTCAGTTCCAGCATTATTTTTCTGAATTTAATTAAGTTTTTCCATGTCTGCGTTAAGGATAATATAATAACAATTAAGTAGGAACATTGTGTGTTAGGTCCACTGCACATACAAAGGGTGCAGCTCTTAGTAATATAACTTTTCTTTTGCAAAATTGTAGACAAAACCTAAATGTAATTGTGTATAACATATCTATTAAAATCCCATATATAAATAAATAGAACACAGGGAAAAAACACATACTTTCAGATGTAGCCTAGACTAACCCCTAAAAATAGCAGTTTGAAAATTGAAAAGTCAATAGTGGAATCAAAAGTTTCTTCAATGGTGATATGTTTGCAATGATTTTTGCATTCAGTTCAGCTTAACGGGAAGCTGGATTCTAGTCTGAGATCCCTCCTCTAGGTGATCTCTGAAATAATCAGTGATTTTTTTCCCAGAAGTTCAGTCCACTGTTTCTTGTGCATGCCAACTCTCCAGTACTCCCTGCAAAATTTCAGAGTTCACTCAGAGGTGAAGTAACTTTATAAATTGCAACCTGGCACTTTGTATTTCCAGACTGATTTTACTGGTATAACACTACAAAATCACAGAAATCTCCTCTTGCTTACCTGTAAAGCACCCGCTGGAAAGGGTGACTGATATTTTGCCAGCATAAATATTCACTTAGTTTTTAATCCAGCAATAAGAATTAGCAGGAAGGATACCCACATGATTATTGGGAATCCTTCTTCAAAGCTATTCTTCAAGAGGCTAAATGCATGCAGCCTGCCTTTCAACCACTCCACAATTGCATTGATTATGTCTCAAGGAGGAGGCACTTGGCACTTAATTTGTGAAAAGCATTTTGTCTGAGTTATGTCATGTTTATTATAACAGTATTATAACATTCTTTAGTCCTGCAGATTTACAGTGCAATTTGATGGAGGAACTTCTGGCAGCAACCCACATACAGTGTTCCTCCTCTTCTTTTCTGGGTGTTTCTCACATTGCAGTGATAAAAGAAAGGCTGTGAAACTTGCTGTGTCGAGCAGCCCTGCTTTTAGCAGGGAAAGGATATTCCCTCACTGCACATTCCATAATTACCTAAGTATGTACAAAATATGAGTGTGCACTAGGCTTCGTGGCATGTGAGATGGCTGTTGATATGTAACATGAATTGATGTGTGAGATTGGACTGTACTAATTGAACTGATTACATAATTAACTGAAACAAAAGTGAATTGTTTGCATTACCTGTATTTGGAATTTGTAAATTTGCCGTGGGTATTTTGGATGGATAACATTCAAGCTATGTGTTGTTTGTAGACTGTCAATTTTAACTACTCAGTTTTCAGGGCTTGCATTAATCATGAGGCTCAGTTTCTGTTCTTTAATTGGATGACTGAAGCCTTTTAACATATGATTTTTTTTTTCTTTCTGGAGGATACATTTTGAGTATGCAGTTTTTAGGATTGGGAAACTCTTTAAATGAAATTGTCCTTTCAATATTTGTGCATAATGCATATTATAACACAAATCTAGTGTATTGAATTCAAGCTGTGTGCTTGATAAAGCACTTTGGGGATCTTGTCCCATCATTCAGCTGTAATTAATATACCTACATCTTGATAATGATTGTGGATGTCAAAGATGTATTAGAGATAAAGATCATCTACTGTGCAAGAAATATGTTTGTGAAGCTCTTCTTTTCATGTTAGAGAGTATCTGGAAAATGGATACGAAGCCCTTAAACACTGACATCCAATAACCATCGCAATATGGCTCTGGAAAATGTGTCAGATGGAACAAGTAATTAGTAAGTGCATGAACAAAGAGAAATCACTCCTAGTTAAGTAGAATATTGTAAATAATGGATTTTATTCAAACAAGCAAGGTTCTGAATTACTATAAAGTAAATATCAATTATTCATTTAGTTTAATATTTTATTGCATCCCTCATAAACATTTACATTAGAACAGCAGTGAGCGTACCCTAGAGATTCAGGCTGAGCAAACAAGCTCCCTTCCTGCTTCCCAGGCTTACAGCCTGACTGTCCATCACCATGCAAGCCCTGGGTGAAACGAGTTGAAAATTGTACCACTGGCTGAAACTCCAAGTTGTGCCAAGCTGCTCCATCATGCAGGGAGCCAAAGGAGTATCTGGAACTCTAGTACATTGCTTAGCATGAGATGCCTGGTATAATAATCTCATTTAGATGGTATGTTTGTCTAGAGGTGAAGCAGCATGAACTGAGACTTCTAAGCACCTCTATATGATAGTTTCGAAGATTCAGGTTGAGAGATTACTAATTTACAAGAGTCTTGCTGTAAAAGTGTCTGAATGAGAGTGCAGGACACTGATATATTCTCATTTGGGACAAAGAGGTCTAGAGTTAGATGAAACCTTTTTACAGGGACTCTGTATGGGTGAAATGTTCCTGGAAAGCTGCCAGAGGGAAAGCTCAAGCAACTTTTATACTTACTTTCCCACTGTTGTCCGATCCTGCTTGGAGAGGATTAACTCTGAGGATATGCAGGTGGTTCAGTTTTTGTGGCTTCATTTTGCCAGCATTTTCATTTCTATATGTAGAAATTGTAGGTTGCAGTTTAATATAACCTCACTTAATGCTGGAAAACACCTAGCCATTACTGAATTGACTTCCACAAAGCCTGATTTATTTTGCTTCTTAATTAAGGCTAGTTAGAGTATTTCTGGACAATAATTCAGTCAGCTGGCTGAGTAGATGTGCTGCTAACCAGGGTGTTAAGTCGTGGCTATTGTCTTAGCCATGCTGTGCAACACCTACAAATAAACTGTAAGAAATGGACTTAGGCAATATATTCACTTCTCATGGGTCATTAAACAGGCATCACATAACAAGCTTCCATCAGTATCAAGTAGGACCAGAAGTTTGGTAATGCTGAATACCATGCTCAACTTTACTTAAACTTGATTAATTTGTCCCTTGATTAATTTGGAGCACTTTTGCGGGGTTGCAATTCCTTATTTTAATACCACCTTATATGTGATATAGTGCAAAATAAAAATAAATGAGATTGAAGGAGCAGCTGGTTTGAGTGAAATCCTGGACAAAACATCCTGAGGATAAGAGAAAGCAACCTTCTGGCAATCTTGCAGAATGACGTTATCATAAAGTGCTTATTCCAGAAGAAGTAGCTAAGTAATCTGGACAAGCTACTTGATGCTTCACTGTTTGACTTCTATGATTGAGGGCCAGAGTTTCACAGCGTGTATGACCCTAAAGTTGAAGGAAGGTACTTTGGAGGTTCTGCCAGGATTTGCAAATGAGTATTTTCAAGCACCTAACTCTCATGGAAAACCCCACCCTGAAGATTCTTGGAGTACACAAGGGTGTCTTCATAAGATCTCTGTGCCCTTTGGATTGCTCTCCCAGCAACATATTCAGAGAGAGATTTAATTTTCCATCAGAACTATGGGTTTATATGGTAGCACAGTAATCTTTAAAAAGCCCTTTACCCCAAGTGCAAGCTGCACTGTTCAGTGGAGCTCTAGACTGAGCCAACCAGACAGCCAAGAGAGATCTGGGCTGTGAACCTAACCCACTCCCTGCTTCTCTGGGTAAACATGAAGGAGCCAGCTCAACCAATACTGTGGTTAGAAGCCAAATGATTTTGGCTGTCCTATTTTCCAGTTTTTTGGATTTATCCGATTAAGTTATTCCATCTAGTTCTGAAGCTTTTATGAGTGAATTTTTCAGATCTTAAGCTCCATGGCATGTGTAATAATCATGACTACATGTTTAACTATCATTACTTGGCAATGATTTAACATGACACAGAAAGTTCTCCATCATAATCATAAGAAAAGTGAATCTATTCAGAGAAACCAGCTTTCACTCAATTCACTAAAGACTGGGTGTCAACTGGACACATAAAAATTAAATTCACTGTAAAAGCTCTTGTCTGAGATGTATTTTTCCTCCTGGGATTAATTTTGTTATTATTCCATTTGAATGAGACAAAATGCCCTTTGGGTAACACTTTTTAATTCAGTTGTTTTAAAAGGCTCTTGTGGAACATTGCAGCGCCAGTATTTTATTGAAACAATGATATTTGGACAGCTGAAAATGGTGAAGATTTCATGGAAATAAAAATGGCATTAAAGTTCTGAATTTTTGAAAACTGGAGCAAGTGGGTGCTGACAGTTGTCTGTGGGTGCGTGAGGAGACAGAGATACACTTCCTGGGCTATTTTCTGTATTAAATCCTAAGAAGTGGTGAATTAAGAATAATAGACTGTTCCTCTTTTCAAGGCAATACCAGAGTCACCAGAACATCATACAATAATTTGCATCAGCCAGTCAGGTCTAAAGAAGTCTTTGATATTGGATTTCTCACCTGCAGTTATTTTACTATCTCCTCTAAGCTCCCTCCAAAGCTAAAATCTATACGAGAGAGGAGTGTCCCTCCTCTCTGGAGGTGCACTGGCAGGCATTTTTATCCCTGCAACACAATGAAGTGTGTTTTACACCCTTGAAGAAATATTGCCTGTCCATAGCACTATGTTATGCTTGAAGAGGGTGAATGAAAGAGCCAGACAATTTGACTGTGATGGGAAGAAAGAAAAAGGAAGGAAAGGCACCTCACTTCAAAATGGGAGGTGGCAGGAAGATGGATGAACTGAGGAAGATGCATTTGGGAAGGGAAATGAGTTCTTTCAAGATGAGTGACCATGCTCTCCCTTTCATCTTGCTCACTGATTTCCTTAGGCTCACACTTCCCAAGCTCAGGTGACAGATGAAGCAGCCCATCCATGCACTTGCAGCTGGAGGAGCAAGGAAGAGGATCCATCAGGGCAAAAGGCTGGGGAGATGCACCTTTATGTCCCTTGCAGTGGCTAGTGAGGGGGTGAAGCCTCACTTTCACCAGAGTTGGGTTACACCAGCCTTGATCACCAGCAGTTCTGCTGTAGGTGCTGCTGGAAGGTGTGAGTGTGTTGGTCAAAGGTGTTCTACAACCCCCACTACACCTTTTGTGTGGGGAGAGCTCTGCCATGACTGCGAGGAGCTGGGAGGGCAGAAGAGAAAGCATGGATGTGGCCATCAGGGCATCACTTCTGCAAGGTGCTGAGACATACATCTGAAACCAAGGAGTCAACAATGTGCTAACAGTGGGGCCATTACTGAAGTGCCCCTGAGAGCTGGGTCTGCCTTTCCAATTCTGTTTCTTCTTGGGTGAAAGTGGGAGAGTAACCTTCCTTTTTTTTTTCTCATGTTCACTTAGTAAATACTTCAGATAGGGACCATTTTTATTTCGTTTGTGGGGTTATTCAGTAAGTTTAGTTGTTTGTTAGGCAAGCTGAAATTCTTCCATGGTGAAAGACCTTCTGCCAAGTATTAATATTTTGAAAATATAAACTGTATTTTGTATAATACAAGACTTTTGTGCATAATTGTATTAATTTTGGCACTGTAAGCTCAAGGACAAGCTTGCCAACTCAGTATTCCTGGAATAATAAAATATGTGATTTCTTAAGATTCTGTTTTCAATATATGTTTTGAGGGCCTCATCTTAAACTAACAAGATGATGTAACCTGTTTTTGTCTCTTCCTCAGCAGATATGCCTCAGGGCAAAGGTTGGTGTTCAAACAAAGATTTTATTTTTTTAAAACAAAGTTGATTGTAACATGAGCTGCCTAATCTTAAGAAGCCTTTACAGGATGTTTGGTGAATGTAAAAAATGTTAATTTACAACCAATGCCTGTGACATCCCAAAGAGTCTCAGTCAAGAGCATATTGTTACTAGCTTTACAAGTCCTATATTAGCTTAAATTAATTTTAAGATCAGCTGAAGTTTAAAATTTCTGAAGTTGACTAATACTCTCTAAAGACTGTGTGCTACTGGCATTATGCTTTTAAATTTTAAAGATCTTTAACCTGGAATGTAAGCACATGAGAAAGAGAAAAGGCCCTTCTGAGCAAAAGAAATAAAAAATTACTGGTCTTTCATTCACATAAATTTTTTCCCATTTAATCTGTGAAGGAGTGATGGGTATGTTGTCCTTAATGCTGGTCCCAGAAAATAACTAGGAGCTGCAATGTTGCAATGAACAAAGACATTGGGTATAATGGTGTCACCAGTTTGGTGTGTTCTACCCTCAGCATGGCTGGCCTGGCTAAAAGGTTTCATCAGCACTGTTAGGCAGCTTGGTCCATTTCTGATGTTTGTCACACTATTCTACTAGCCACAATTGTTTTCCCTCTTTCTCTGTAGTTTTTATGGAGATACTGTTGGTTTTTTTTTTATTTCTCAGAGATAAAGACAATAACTGAAATAAACTCAGTTATGATTTCAGGGTCTTGGAGATTCTTCAAAGATTTTTTTCTAAACCAGAGGGGTGCAGAAATGTATCTATATCAATATCTATCTATCTATCTATCTATCTATATGTATGTAGTACAGTCCAGGATGGCATGGTAGACAGGTTTTATAAGTAGTTTTTAGAATGACTCATATAACTCATTCAGCACATGCAGATAAACCCTCACTATCCCATTACAACGTTGTGCCATCTCTCGTAGGCCCCTCCAGCTCCCCCATTTGCCACGTTTGCACACATCCCCCACCTCCACTGAAGCAGGTGCACCACAAACATTTTAGCTAACAGTACCTCTTCCCCATTCTGCCATTTATACCTGTTGACCTGGTAATTTGCTAAATTGTATGCGACCATCTCAAAAGCTTTAGCACTTCTTTTCCCCTTCATGATAGCAGAGTGCTACAAGTGATCCTATGTCCATAACAGCAGAATAAAATATTCTATCACTTTCCCAGCATCTTAACAGCTCTGCTTTCCCTGAGATTGAGGGGTGAAAGTGGCAACAATAATGCAACTGACATTCATGATAATGCCACGTGCTGTCACTTAGAATCAGACATACTACAGGATTAGTAGTAAACGTTGTAAAAATGCTAGAGCCTTCCTATGTATTGGGCCTGATTCCTTATTTTCTTCTGCCAGTTAATTTTTTGACTTTCTTTATATGCCCAGCATTCAGGGATTTGTCAAAGTCTGAAGGAAGTCTTAGGCAAGCATAGCTCATGTCACTTCCCACTGATTCTTGTCTGATGTGTTATTTTGGTTACAAGTTCTGGTATGTCTTCAGGGTGACTTTTTGGGTCTGTTTTAATTTGTTGTCTGAAAATTGATTAAATCAGTTCTGGGTACCAGCAGGCTTTCTGCCATCCACGTGTCTGCCAGAAAATAAAGCTTTCAGATGTTCAGTCTCTTCAGCTGGAACTTCACATAGAAAGGCATTTGTAAGTTCTCATGGATGAACTCTAGGCCTGAAAAATATTCTCAATGATGCAAAGGGAGTTATTTGAAGGTAATCAGAATTTTCTTCTCTTTCTCTCTCTATTCTCTGTATGAGTTTTGAAAGGCACTGTATTATGCTCTGACACTGTAGAAACCTTCTATCACTCTGAAGAACTTGGACCAAGTCTGGAGGAATTATAGCTAGCAATGACTGGATCAATCTCTATTCTCTGTCTGATTTGGCTAAGTAAAGGCAACTTTTTCCAGGACCCCTTAGGGCTTTCCAGAAGAAGTAGGATGCAGCAGTAGGGAAAACAGCACTATTTTCTGCTTTCAATAGGGCCAGCAAAATCATAAGTCACATCAGGTAGCTCTTTAAATTGCATGCAGAGTGTGAAAATCGGTCTGGAAAGTGGCAGCTTTTTTTATTTAACAAACCTTGTCCTTTAGTGTGATGTGAGGGAGAAAGAGGAAATTAATCTATTTCTTCATGTATATTGTGGATTGTCAACAGTCTAATACATTCCAATCAACTTCACCAATAACAAGGCACTGGAATTTGAGTTATATGTGGGTATCAGAAAGAATAATTTGAAGCCAACAGGGCTGCACAGGTATAAATGAGGAGTTACCTTGGTCTGCAGCTCCCTTTATTGGGGATATTCAGGGAAATGAAGGAAGTTCAGCTTCATCCTCAGAATCCAGCACGGTCTTGCAAAGCTTTGCAAATTGAAGGAAATGACATAATTAGAGTGAATGCATTTGATATGGAATTGGAAAGATGATAAAAAAGTTGCAATTTTTGGAGAGCAGCACTACAGTTTAATAATTGTGAGTATGCTGTAAAAGACTGGGAATTTTGGTCCTAGTAAGGAAAGTAATTGATTGCAGATGGAGAGATCTGGGCAAAATACGTATGTTGGCAGTAGCAGCTTTAAGATTCAGGGGTGCAGTGTTTGGGACTGTGCAGTGTGGTTATTCAAGTTTATAAGCACACTTTTATTAGAATGTAAATTTGAATGCCAGAGGCATAAGCCACACCGCTTTTAACCAAACCAAACAAAACTTTATTTGCCAAGAAGATTTGAAAGAAGGTTTTAAAAACATTCTCCACTATAGTGTGTGCTTTTCTTACTTTCTTGAAATATTTTTTTCTCAGAAAATAAAGTTTCCTTCTTTATTTTTCAGGCTTCTGTCTGTGCACTGGAGTGGCATAGTTCAAGTCCTTTGGTCTCAACTGGTGCTATTTCTTGCAACTCCTTATATGTAAATACATTGTAGTAGTCAAAGTACTTCTTCCCCTCTTACTCCTCTGTTCCTTTATTTCTCCCTCATGTTTAGAATGGTATCTAGGGAAAGAAATGAAATTATTTGAGGTAGAATGTCTATTTGAATTGGAAACTCCTTAACAGATATTTTGTTCACTCTAGAGGTCATCAATTAGACTTCACTCTAGATCACTAAATCCTCACTCAAAATGCAGGTTTACTTTTTTTTTATTTGGAAAAAATAGGAGCTTGGTCTCTTTTACTGCTAGTGACTATGACAAAGGCATGAGAAATGAAAACAGGAATGAGAAAATGTCATCTTTGCAAAGAGGAATGGAAGACAACTGGGTGTAATTACTCTTGGTGCTTTGCTGGCAATATTTAATAAATAGTTTCATCAGTTATTCTCACATAAACTGGCTATCATTTCTTCCTGCATGTTTCAGCTGAAAACATTTTGCATATTTCTCTGTACTAATGAAAAAGATCGCACAAGGAGAGAGGCAGATTTTGGCAATGCCTAGTGTTGAGTGAACAGAAAGTAAAAAATAAAAATATTGCATTCAACATCTGGATTGGCCTCAGCAGAGTTGAAAGGAGTCCGAAATGTTTCCAGTCTTGTGTGCTGAGTACAAATGACATAGAAGTTATACTGGAAGTGAATATTTTAAGGGGAAAGGGTTTTTTTGGCATTCATATACCTTTATTTATTCAGAAGAGTGTTACTTTGAAGTTGTGAGAGATAAGAAATTTTTAGAATTTATCCTCATCTTATTCTGAATGATTAATATGTCTAAACACCATTACAGGAGGCAAATAAAATGCTAAAGAATATTAAAGAGCTCTTAAAATAAATTATTCAAGAATAATACCATGAATTATCCATTGATACAAATATAAATAAATAGCTTTATATCAGTTGTGTAAGCCATCTGAAACAACTTGACCAGCTACACAACATGAGATTTGCCATCAGGTACCTAATCTGACACGAAGTATATTGCCTTCCCTAAATCCAGCTTTGTTTGGATTTAGCCTTACTGTGCTGCCCCCTTTCTCAGATGTTGTGTCAGCATTTGTTATGCCACCACAGTGGATGTCAGATAACCGATGTAACTTTCTCAAGGCGTAGAACAACAGATTTGTTTTAGAACAATAACCAGCGATTTCTCTCCTGTCTGCACCCTTTTTCATCAGGAAGCAGTAATTAGAAGGATTTAAATGCTCTCATCTGGAATATGAGATCCATACAGTTTAGGAGGCCTCTTGAAAGAGCAGATTGTTAGGAAGGAGCTGGGCATGGGCAACTGCTCCTACCTGTGTGTTGGAGTCTGGTTCTGATTCACTGGCAACACAAAAAAAATCAATAGTTTTCCTTAATTGAGGTTTTCTTGAGGTCAGAAAGTGTGGAGACCTGATAACTTACTAAACTGTGTGTCTGGCCACCACCACCAATGCCAACAAATTAAGCACAGCCCACAGCCAGCAGTAAATCTCAATTTGTTCCCCTTCCCTAGGTGATGGTGAATTAAAATTGTGTGAAACTGAGGATGAAGTATGCAAAGCATGTCAGCATGAGTGTTTTCCCACATTCTCCCAACAGAAGCAATTTCCAACTTCAGTGCTGTTTGGGATTTCTGTGTGGAACAAACTTTGACTTCATATAAAACTTCACAGGTCTGAGGTTTCAGGACTGTTTTAGTGAAATCTGTGTTTTCTCTGACTCAGAGATACTTGAGAGCCTCAGGGAATAGGATAATATCTTTTCTGGGATTAGGAGAAAGAGAAAAATGAGGTTGACTGAGGTCAAATAAATGGATCAGACAATATACGAATCTCCAAATTCAAGTATTTGGCGATTTGTGGAGAATCTGAAGACCATAATCAACACATACCCAGCCTCACAAAATAAAGTTGGATTTGGCACAGAAATCTAGGAAAGATCAGAATTTGACTGCCCTCCTCCTGGTCTGCTGCAATTGCTGAAATCTCAGGTATTGCTTGTGTTTCCTGTGGCCAGGAGAGATTGTCCCCTGATCTTGCATAGAGGGTACTTCTAAAGGAATGGAGGCACTGACTTGGCTTCAAATATGGTCCACGCAGGCCCTTTCTGGCTGGTGCACACAGATGAAGCCACGTTTGTTCTCTCCATGACTTCTCTGGAAGTTGTAGGTTTCTAGAGCCATGACTTCACTTTTTGGTGAGAAGGGATATCTGTGGGGGATCTTCTCCATGTTGATTTCTGATGTGTCCCCTGCAGCTGCAGCTTAGCCAGTAACAGCCCTGCAAAATCTCACTATTGATTTCCCTCTCTCTGATGGTTCTCACAAACAACCATTAGATTAATAGTCTGCAGAGGGTTAAATAAAGGGTTAAACTTAAATATCATATCTCTTTCACTGTTTGATTTTTATGTTTTGAGAAGCCTTTTTCATTTTATTTTTTGGGCCAAAAACTCTAATATTTATAATATTTTTTATTTGAGTCTAGATACTTAAAAGAACAGGCAAAAGCTGGGATAGTGTAATTGTCAGGAGGAATATGGTAATAAAAATAAACAGTTTTTACTTTTTCAGATTTTTGTTCTTTAAAAGTATTTTTGGTGTAAATGGTGAAAAGGGGGAATGAATATGCATTTCCATATTTACAGTAGCACAGTTAACTATCCAAAAAATTTTATGTGCATATGCATGCATGTACATAAATATATTTATAAAGCCATATTTACTACATACTGACTTGTGAACTTTTAATGGTATTGGTTCATGCTATGTGAAAGTGTGTGCAGGGGTGTGTATGTGTGCCCATACTGGGACATATTGAGCAACTGGGAATGTGTTACTTGTTTTACTTGCCTGAAGCATGACTGACAGCACTGTTGTTTTTCTCACTGGTAGCAGGGTCAGTGGGCTGCATGACCAAATTAAATATACTTTGTGGGAACTGCAACAGTTCACTTTGCAGTGAGCTGTGAGCAGGGTAGGTTTTGCCCAGAAAATCCAGGGCCAGAATATTACCCTTTGTCATCAAGTTCTATTGGCTGTGTCTTCCCCTTCTCTGGCCCTGAAAACAAGAAATAGTAAATACACAGTTTGTCTGTTCTGCCTTTCACTTTCCTTCAGTGTATTAAGAAATAAATTGGCTCACTGTGACACAAAGCTGCAGGGCTTGCTCCCACTGGGATTGCCTATCAGAACATGCTATCACACCATGCTGTAACCTTTGCTGGAACACTTTCAGTAATGGCAAAGCTACTGCACTATCTGCATGTACACCTGCAGGAGGATCTGGTGTTACCAGGTCTCTTGTCCTGTCCACTCACAAGCCTTCAGCAAGCTTGACTAATTAATGCACTGAAATATCCACTAATTTTTATATGGTGCACTCCATGACTTTCAGTAGAGGTCAGGTTTTAAATACAGGCATCGAGGACAGGGAAAGAAGCTTTTGGAGCTATGTTTGAAACTTGCAAACTTTGTCTTGGGAAAAGAGCTAATTCAATAAGGGCCCAGTGCAAACCCTCCTAAATTCAGTTGAAAGGATCCCACACAATTCAGTATGCTTTGGATCTCTGCCTAGTTGCAGTGTTTCTTAAATAGCTCCAAACTTACTACAGGGACTATTTACAATTTATAAATACTGCGATTAAGTTAGTTATCTAAGGCAGCTGGCAAAATTTTAAAGGGTGACCATACATATGGTTCTATTTATAAATAAGAAGTGATTTATTTAATTATATTACTTATCTTTTTCTTTTAAAAATATCTACTTTATAAAATTCTTTAAAGGAAAAATGTCAAGACATTTGTCATTTTTAACTAAATGAACAACAGACAAGTTATTTATCGGACTTTTAGAATTCTAAAGCATTCTAAAAGCAATTATTTGGAACTGCCAAAGAAGGTGCACCTGAGTAGCAAGCAATAACATTTAATTCCATCTGTTGTACATATATGTTGGGCATTCATTTTCTAAAATACCGTTTTGTAAAGAAGTTCTGATTGTAATTCCTTCAAATATAGGTTATAACTTGAAGATTTAAACAAGTATTTAATAACCAGCGAGGTGAAAGGAAGTGAATGAAAACGAATGTTTTATTTTCTAAGCTGGAAACAGATCTTCTTCAGTAACTGCCACAGGGCTGGCTACTACCAGTAACAAATATAGCAGTATAGCAGCAAATTTTGGGTAAACATAGGGAGAAAGCTTGCTGAAATCTTTTCTTACATGGATTTCCTTCCCAGTTTAGTGGCAGCTGTCCCTCTTGCAGTTCTTTTGTATGTGCAAAGCTTGGATGCACACTTTTGACAAGAGCTCAGTCATTTCCTTTCCAGAAGCAACTTCTCTGAATTTCCTCATTATGAGAGCACTGAGCTAACAGCATCAGTAATTGCCATCAATCATTTCCGACACCGTCATCGGAACGAATTGTCCATCGGTGTTGCTTGCATGAACTGATTTTCTTCTTCCTTTGAGCTTCTTCTTCTGTTAGAAGAGTTGTGAAGTTTTGTATGTACTTGTGAAACGCCTTACAATTAATGGGTTAAAAGGGCTCTTTGAAATTGCATAGGCATAAAGTGTTTTTTTCTACTAAAGATTCTGTCATTGTGCTCCAGAAGTCTCTAGACTGCTGTATGTGTGTTAACCAAATGAAGTGAATATAACAGACAGGTGCCTTGGGGCAACCAGTTTTGCTTTTACCCAGATAAATATTTTAGAACAATTTATTTAAAACTTGGAAGCCTTAATCAATCAAACTTGTAAAGATTCATGAACTCATTGCAAATATTTTATTTCTGCATATTTTGGGATGATGGGTAGAATAGTCACATCTTAGTTTGGGTTACAGAAGACTGCATTTTGAAGCCAGTCAATAACAGGTGGTACTGAGCAATCTCTGCAGAGCACAGGGCTTGCTGACAAAGCTATCATGTATTTGCCATGGTGCTCAGAACCCTAGCATAACCAAATAAAAAGGAAATGTAGGCAGGCCCATAAAACTAAATAGGAACTCAATGAATTGCCACTTAAAAGCTTGGTGGCCACTGACTGCAATAAAAGGCTTAATTTTTAAAAATTTTTTTTCCAAATTAAGTTTGTGCATGAATGAACGTGAAACTCCATGCAGGCTGGGCACTCATCCTTTAGCTGCATGTGCAAATTGTCACTTGGACATGCATTGGTTTGGTGAGATCAGCAACATGGTTGAGCTTACCAATGACCTTAGAGATGAGACAAATTGGCATGGAGTGTAAGGAAAGTTTCCACAGCTGGAATACCACCCCCTTTAACAGGGAACATTGGTTTTATGCACTTCTGCTTTGGCGTCTTTTACTAGGTTTGCTTGCATACAGAAATGTTTGATAAAAATAAGCTTATTGGGCAGGATTTATAAAGCTTGGTCTCCACTGCCCTTGAGTGGCAAAGTCTGATGCATTATGAATAGTGCAGTTTTCAAATAATCTCCAGTTTGCCAGTCTGGTTAGATGTATCACTACAAATGGAGCGCTTCCCTCTCCCCAAAACACGTGTAAAAGCCTTGTTAAAAAATTAAAAGTGATTCCATAGATATGTGGTTACCATGGTTATGAAAACAAATTGGGTTTTTGCAGGTGCAAACAGTTTATTAGTGACCTAACTGATCACTTCTTCATGCAGTTATTTCCACACAAATCTGTGGGAATTGCCTGGAAAAAGTTATGCTCAGTGTGGTGCCCACATCTTGGTGTTTCCAATCTTGAGGCATCAGGAGAAGCCAAAAGTTCAGCAGGTTTCAGAAAAGCCTTAGATATTGTTATGTTTAATGAGCTTATTCCCAGTGACGTAAAGAAAAATGAAAACAACTTGTTACAATGTCTGTGCAAGTCCTTACACCCAGTGGGAGCAATAGTGCTGTGTCACTGTGATGGTGAAGAAGAAACTTTCTGTGAGCAAGATATCCCATGACTGACCGGTAGAGGATCATCCTAGGTCCATTCTTAGAGAATGAAATACAGAATAAATGCGTTTGTGGCTCAGAACCCTTAGCTCTTTCCCTTCTTGAGAGAAATTATCATAGTCCGTGTCTAATTAAACTGATCCTGATATTGTTTGATCTTTTAAAAGTAACACACCATTTTCTTCCTTAATTTTTTTTGTGGTATTTGAAAATGTTATTAGACAACCATGTTTATGAAACATCTTTCAGTAAACGTATCTTATTTACTAGGTATATTTTAACTTTTCTATGGCAAATCATTGGCATATGAAGTTCATATAAAGGAACTACTTTGCCATTACCTGTTGTATAAGTCTTGACTTCAAGTTGTGCATGTGATCCTCAATAAGAGTGAATTAATCAAGGCAAATATGGCTTTTATAAATGATTCATATGGTCTCTGGTTAACTCTTGAAATGTGGAAAGACTAAGTTTCTTAATATGTGATGAACAAGTCTGAGTTTTAATTGAGGCTTTCAGGCTAAATCCTACCCCATTATGTGCCTGCCTAATCCTTGATACATGACTGTGGTACTTTACAGCTTCTCATTTTTGATGATATTGGCAGTAGATCCCAAAGAAAAGATCACAAAGAACAGTATAAACCTTATACTTGACCCCACCAGTTTTGTTCAGTTCTCTGTTGCACAACTGATGGCAAACTGACAGTCTTTGGCACTGATGCTCTCTCCAGAAAGAAATGAATTCCCTCTTCCCCAGAAGGGAAAAGTCCCAGTTAGAAACAACCAGCTGCCCAAATATAAAGTGAGAATAAGTGCTTGGGTGGCAGTTTCCTTTGAAGGCTCTGAGGAGTATCATATCTGAATATAAGCCTACATGCCATACTGTTATCAAACAACGCAATCCTTGCATGGTTCTCATTAAACAGATCTGTGGTGTGCAGCAGGTATAAAATGATGCTCCTTGTCATTGGTGAGGTTTCAAATAGCACACAGTTTCCACACTTGAACTTCAAGGTAGTCATGGACTAGCCAGAGAGCCTGGAAGAGGGCAAAAACAATGATCAGAGAGCTACAAAACATGACTGTGAGGAGGTTTTAGTAAATTGGCTTTTTTCAGTCTGTTAGGAAATTTTTGAGGACTGAGGAGGCACACAGTAATTTGCAAATAAATGAAAGATGTGGAAGATAGCTATGCTTTCTGTCCATGATGGGAAAACAGAAGCAATAGGTGAGGCAACTGTGAAAACCTTGTAATAATAAGGGCTGCAAAGAGCTAAAATGGGTTACTCACAGAAGTTATGGCATTGCCGTTGGTGTATACATTACAAAGACCTTTTAAAGAAATGACACGGATATAGCTGGTTTGGCTTGAGGTGTGGCAAAAGGAACAGTGTCAATGCTCATTTCCACTCCTGTAATTCTTTGATTTACCAATAGGTTGGTATGTATTGCTCTGTCAACTTAAGACAATATTGTTTTCAGGATGGATTGAATCATATTTTCAGTAAGAATGTTAATTAGACATATCTGGTAATTTTATCACATGAAAACGCACCTTAACTACCTTGATAAATGTAACAATGATGGGAACAGAAAAGCTGATTTTTTTGCTTGCTTGTTTCTTTTTCTCATTTTTTTCTACAATGCTGATGAATTTATTGGGTGATTACAACTGGAAACATCTTGTTTGCATTTTGACCTTTAATGATAGCCTTGCAACAGTATGGTTATGCTCCTGCCTATGTGCAAGTCAGATTGACCATCAACCTCTTGAAAAATTGGATGACTACATCAAATGAACTTGAAAGCCACAGGCGATGTGTTTAGCTACATTTTATTCTTTTGCCTATCCCCAGTGTAAAGCCAGTGTCACAGGACTTGATCAGTCTCAGTGATTTCTCCTTCTGTCTGAGCCCCTCATCCTCAGCTGTCAAGATCCAGCCCATTCACCACTTAAGCTGTCAGAGCTATCGTCTGTATCTGAAGGAGGAAGGATGGTGCACATGGAAGGCTCTGGACAGGTTGTCTCCTAGTCCACCTTCAGGAATGTCTGTTGTTTTGTATTTGTAGCATTTGGGCTTCCTCAGTAGTGTTTCCAGCAGTGAGAAAATGCAGTCTGAATAAAACCCACACAGCTGAAGGAAGAAGGGTTGGCTCTTTGTGCTACTGCTACAAATGGACCCCCTTTAGTGTTTCTTTATAGCAAAGTGTGAAGACGCCTTCTACTCTGCATGCATTTTTATGTCTTGTTAACTGGAAGGAGCCATAGGGAAAACTGGAGTTTGGGGGTATTTTTTATGCTCAGTGGTGATGACAATGATTTCAGTCAACTGCTTAGAAAGTTAGTAGTGTTTTCTTCACATAAATAATTCCCAGCAAATAAAAAGCACTTATCCATACCTTTCCTTGATATGCATAGGTGAACATTCCAGAGAAAATAACATCACATAATTTCCTCTTACTCATGAAGGATGA
The DNA here is from genome assembly GCA_013400955.1 of Drymodes brunneopygia. Lineage (NCBI taxonomy): Eukaryota > Metazoa > Chordata > Aves > Passeriformes > Petroicidae > Drymodes > Drymodes brunneopygia. Next base: position 1,778,026 of record VZTZ01040976.1, read on the forward strand.
TCAGGTGGAGGGGTGAGTGATCATTCCTAAACAGCAAAAACCCCAGGACCTATGATAATTAACATGGCCTTTGTATATATATCATTTCTCTCTATTAGCTTCTGCAACAGGCAGACAGGATTGAATGCTAGTGCCTGCCTGCTTCATATGCTGAAAGCCTTCTATGTGACAAGTAAAGTCCTTCTGGGGCAAATGAGTCAGATGGTCAGTTTTTTCCAAAGAGACAGACTTGGCAGGTCTTTACTTGGTGCCTCAAGGCAGGAAGCTAGAAGAAGATACTCAGCATTGTGAGTGCACACAGTGGGATCAATTTTTTTAGCAAAAGCTACTCTCTGATGCCTCACAATTTTACAATAAGGGTCTTTATTTCAGATTTCTTAATTTTAGTGTACTTGGGTTGTCGAAAGAGCATTTTAAAAACACCAGTAACTTCCACTAATTACAGAATGAGTTATTATTCTGGTAGGTGTCTGGAGCTTTCTCTAATTGGTCTTAGCACTCTGACAGGGAGAGCACACAGGTCTGCCTTTGATTTGAATTGGAACTGAACACTTGTATCAGTGAAAATATTTGACAAGTACAGCTGTCCTATTTGGGATTAGAAAACTGTTATGTGACAACGGTAAAAATATCATTCAGAGAGTCTTTTTCTTTTTTCTGACAGTGTATGATTAGACTTCATAGAAGAATAAAAACAATATCTTGAACCTTAAAGTTAGTCTATTCACTTCAATGAAGAGCTTATTTCTTAAATGCCCATTCTGACTGTCCGCTAATTAAAAACTCAAGCAAACCATATAGGACTTGTGTATTATTTCCTTACTAACATGAATTTATGGCAGCAAACCTTAAGCAAAAGCATGAAGAGATTGGAAGAAATGTTCAAAAGCTGTTCTCTGTATCTCTGAAACATTTTGACAGTTTGGAAATGGTTTGTTTGCAAGTATTAATAGTGGAATTTTGGGAAATTAATGCTGAATTAGTAAAGTAGAAAGACATGATGTCTGACTGTCTAGGGACCAATGGTTATATCCAAACCAAATTACTTCTGTACAGTAAAATAAATGATATCATTGCCATTTCTTTGACTTGTGTCCTGTTGTCATAGTCTGGCTATCCCCATATGATTTAATTTTGCTGATTTAGAAAGGAAATAATTTGGGTTTGTCTAACTGTGTAACTGGCAAAGCTTCCGAGTTAATTCCTGGTTCATACCTGGGAGTTGATCAGGACAGTTTTGGGTGATTTGAGCAAAAAGTGTGTCAGGGAATGTTTTCACCACTTGGAACAGGGAATGAGCTCAGTGAACTTGAGCTTTGCAAAGTATTTCCAGATATAGGGACAGCTTGAGACTTGGGTTGGTCTAAGCTAAGTTCAGTGGGGAAATAGCAGGAAAAAGAGGTTCCAGCCACCTGAATGAACAGGAGTTATTTGCTCCAGCCTACTTCAAGGCTCTTTATGTTCTGGTTATTCTCACTGCAGCAGCTACTTGACTGTGGATCCTTCTGGGCATCACTTTCCCTAGCAGACTCAGTATTTGATGTGGTTACTTACTAGAGTGGTATGCTTAGAGTGTACTGCATGCGCTAAGGTAGAGGAGAGGTATTGTCAAAGTTTTGTCAAAGGTATTCTCAAAATGTTTCAGAGATGTCAGAATAGTTTTGGAACTCATGTTTCCTCCACATCTTCCCTATTAAAGCATATGACTAGTGCTGTGAAGAGCTCTCACTGACATTAGGTTGCATAGACAATGAGAAGTAATGTCTTCTCTCATCTCATCTTGTTTGAACTCACAAAAATCACACTATCCTTGGGCATATAAGATGGTACCCACAAAGATAAAGAGGACAGTTTTTTCTTTCAGGGATCTTTCTAATTTTGGAAGTGTGGCCAGTCCCTAATGAATCATGACTTGAGTTGGTCTCAGGATGAACCTCATGACTGAGGCTGACTCAGCAAACACAACAAACTAAAGACCCAGATAAAAGCTTAAATACTGGAGAATGACCAGGTGCCCATGGTGTTCTGTACCCCACTAACACAATGCACTCCCTCTCTGTTTTCCTGGGGAAACATCACGAGACAGGCTAGCCTCCCTTCCAGCACGTTCCCAGCTCATGCGTAACTGTGTCTGCCACAAGTTTCCTGTGTGACACTGAGTTTGTCACATGTGGTACATCTGCATTCATCCTGACCTGGGTGCTGTGCCATAATGATGAAGTAGTATAATTTTTGAGGTGAGTTGCTGTCTCTTCAGGGAGCTGTGCTTTTTGGGCTTTCTGGGCAAACCAGGTCATCTAGAACTAGTCTGGATTTTTTATTGTACACTGTAATATACAATATTAGCATATCCTTGATTGTTGTGTCTCATTTATCTGTTTTAAAATAGGACTAATAGTACTTAATTTCTTTTATTCACTGATTTTATTATCTATTTGGATATTAAGCTTTTCAGGAGAACTTGGCCTTATTTTTTGTATCTGTATAAAAATACAGTTTCTAGCATGACAGAAGCCAATAATATAATACAATTATTAATACCATTATGATGATTGACTGGTTTTAAGGGACGGTGGGTCATTATTAGGAAGCTGTGAATTGCCTCAGATAGGCAAATGATTTTGCAGCAGAATTTCACTTCCTCCAAATATTAGCTTATTCTTTCAGGTAAAATGTAAAGTTTTAAATGTTTACTGTCCCTCAAATTTCCTTCTCTAATTCCTTCCTTCCTCCCTCCTCTCTTGCCTCCCTTTCTCTTCCCTCCCTTTTTCCTTCCAGGGTGGGATTAGACTAGCTTTTTTTGTCTTGTGGTTTTCCAAAATCTTCAGGGAGGTGAAGCTTCTTGTATATAGGTTGCTATATGGCATAAGTGAAAATACACTTCTTGGGCACCACTCATGGACCTCTTTGGAGTATGATGTTGATCCCTAGGAGTCCATGGATCAACAGTTGAAAAACATTCATTTAGACAATTATCACAAACACTGATGCTCTCCTTATTTCTGCAAGAAACAAAAACTTTGATCATTTTGTCCAGGATGGCCACCAACCATCCATAACATCACTCACCAGTCCTTCTCTATTCAAAACCAGCAGGTCAGTGAGATGCCATGCCTAATTGGCTCCCTCACCAGCTGCATCAGGAAGTTATCTTCCACACTCCAGGAACCTCCTAGACTGTATCCTCTCCACTGTGTTGTGTTTGCAATGGACATCCAGTAAGTTAATGTCCCCCACAAGAAAAAGAGATAACAATTGTGAGACTTCTCCCAGCTACTCATAGAATATTTCATCTATCTCTTCAGCCAGGCTGGGTGGTCTATAACAGACTCCCACCAGGCTTTCTGCCTTGTTGGTCTTCCTCCTGATTCTTCACCCATAGACATTTACCCTATTGTCACCAGCATTTAGCTCTAGACAATCAAAACTCTCCCTAACATACAGGGCTACTCCATCACCTCTCCTTCCTTGCCTACTCTTCTGAAGACTTCAATCATCCTCTGCAGCACTCCAGTCATGCAAGTCAACCCACCGTGTTTCCATGATGGCAACACTGTCATACTTGTCCTGGTGTGCAATGACTTCCAGCTCCAGTTTGCTGCCCATGTTGTGTGCAATGGTGTAGATGCCTTTCAGTTGGGCTCTTGCTTCCAGTGCCTTTGTGGAGGGAGAAACACTAACTTCTACATGACCATTCTCACGGACTTCTCTGGTTCTTAACATGTCAATAACCCTTGTGTCTTTGCAGTGTGTGCGCCTCCATCCCATACCTCCACTGAGGTTGGACCAAAGGACCTTGCTAGCACACTGTCCATCAAACACTGGCATGCTGACCCCAGGCTTATCTCTAGTGAGCCTGGTTTTATCCTTTTCCCCCTTCAAATCTGGTTTCAAGCCCTTTCAATGAGTCTTGCTAACTCCTGAATGAGAAGCATTGTTTAATATATTTAATTTCTCTCTCTTTTGTTAGCACAGGAGAGTCAGGGGGATGTCTGCTTTGTCTGACCTCCTCTCCATGGGAATAGTAACCATAATGGGTTTAATTAACTATGTGGTATTGACGTAATTAGTTATCCCAGTGATTATACTTCTTTAATAAAAGCACTTCATTTGGGATGCATTTCTCTTCTGCAGAAATGCAGAAGCCCTACACCTATATTTCATAACTGTCTAGACATCAGAACTCTGTGCATATTTTAGCATCTGCCCTTGAGAGAGAGGTTATCTTGCATGGCTTAAGATAATTGGAAAGAAATTATTTTGCCCCCTGGTTTCAGACTCACTTGCCTACTGAGAGTAATAGACATGGATAGAGGGAAACCAAAATGGGGAGAGGGGAAAGACTGGGTTTGGAAACTGCATGCTCAGGCACTGGCTCTTTCTAACTTTTCAAGCCCAGAGTCAGTAACACTAAAGGCAAAGTAAATGCTGTATATCTGATTTGTTTATATGTGTTAGTGTACATAGAACTATTACTGTAGGTGTTTACGACATAAACCTACATCCATTGTGTTATATTTACGTATGCCAAGCCTCAGTAACTCTGTTATTGCTATCACACAGCCAAATAGATGATAAGAAATGAATTTTAGTTTTCAGTTTGGTTTTGCTTTTTGTTGGCTTTTTTTTTTGTTTTCCTGGGAAGTCACTGTTCTTTGTTTCATCCCTCTGGCTAATCTTGAAGAGCAATGCTACAAGGAGGAGAGATTACCATATGAAAATGTCATTTTGTATCATATGAATACTGAAAGAGAAAAAAAAAACCACAATCCAAAGGTAAAAGGTCTAAGTGAGGAGATTAATTCACTGTTCATGAATCAATCTACCACAAAACACTATGAGTGAACTCCTTTAGCTTGCATCTCAGTTCATAGCTGGGGGGAGGGATTCCTATCTGATAAAATATACTCAAAGATTGATGCATTCTGCACACAGCCTACTTCATAGGTAGGAGGTGTTATTCCTGTTGCTGTTGCTGTGTTTTATCTAACATTTTAGAAGTTTTTTCCTCTCTCTCTCTCCCTATCTGCTCTCCTTCATCTCTTTAGTTTACAGAACTGTTCTGCAATCCCTTCAGTCTTTCTTCCTTTCCCTGTTGAGAGAGACAGACTGAAATCACTGCAGGCATTTGAATGCTTCATGCAGCACAGGAGTGAACTCTGTGGGTCATTTTAGCAGCCAAATACATAAACAAGTTCTCAAGAAATGGGGAAAGCCAAGCAAATGGGGAAGAACTGGTTGTGAGACCTGCAAACATGGCTTGTTCCCTAATCATAAGGAATTCTCCACTGAAGCCTCCATCCCTCATTAAATCAATAAAATCATGTGTCTTTTATTTTGATCCTGCATTCAAGGAGCGAAGATAGAGACTGAGGCTTTTCATTTCATTGTTTCTAAAAAAATCACTGAGATGATATTGACAAAGGTTGATTCTTTTACCTTGGTGTTTCAGAAAATGTCAGTATGGAGGCAGGTGCTGGGCATTCAGCCACTTTTTTCAAAAGCAGAAAAGGAGATCTGTGACAGCCTCATTGCAAATACTGTAGCTTTCTGAGACATTTTGTTTGGTTTGATGTTGTGCTGCAATGACGAGAGAGGAAGGATCTGTTATGTACAGCTGCATGAGTCTCTGGATTGAAGTTTTTACAGCCTCAGATCCTCTTTTATACAGTAAAGGGGAGATGAAAGCAAATAACTCACATGCCATGAAATAGGTACTATGGGATTCTGAAAGGCTTAGCATTCCTGGTAAGTATTTGATCAAAATTCAGACAAGGGAACTTTGCACTGTCATTTGGTGGAGTGACAAACATGGTAAAAATATCTCCAAAATTTTCATTATTTTGTCAGCTCCAGCTTGATTGAATTAGCAAAGAATGAGTCACAGTTAAAAAAAGAGCCATTCTCCCCTGAAATGTATTAAAGTTTGGGTGGTAAAGAAACATATGTTTATTTCCTAAATGAAATGCAGGCAGAATATGTATCAAGCCATGGAAACAGTAGTGCTAGTTTCCTATGCAAGGCATGTTCAAAAATTATCTTTTACTGAGATCATAAAATGGCTCCAAATCTCACTGTAAATGGGGTTTCTGTTCCCCACAGTTATTTATCCAGTGTCAGATCTTGTATATCTTACATGAAAAAATGCATGGGTGAAAATGGTGAATAATGTAAATACAGGCTGGTTATTTACCGAAGATTGTTCATCTTCAGGGAGAGGTTGTTTTGTCGGTTTTTTTGGTTTTTTTTTGTTCTGAAAACTGTTTTGTATGTATTTCTTTTTTGAAAGATGTCACCAACACTATTTCTCTGGTCAGTTTAGTTAGGGCTTAACCAATGTATATGTTAGTCACAAATCTGATATAAAATGTGCTATTACTTGTGGTAACTTCAGACACTGTGGTTGCTGACCTAGTCTGCTATTTACTTAATTTTTAAGGATGTTACATGGTGATAGACTAAAAAAGAAAAAAACCCTTGTTCTGATTCTTGGATAATGTTGGGTAATAATAATGAAAGCAAAACAAACACACAAAAAGCACTAAAAAAAGAGTCCCTTAGAATAATGTGGATCATTCTCACCTTCAAATAACATATGCCACCGCACAGCCTTTCTCTTGATCAATGAGTAATTGTAGTTTGAAGTCAATAAGACCCCAGTGAAAACCCTTGAAATGTTCTACATGTACCATGTTCACAATTGCAGACCTATTAGGCACTTAAATAAAGTAACATGAGTCAGCAGAGTGCGTTGCCCACAGATTAGCTTTAACTAGCAATTTTCTTCCAAGAAGTCATTAAAGAAAAGTACTTATAATACTTTATCTAAGTTAGAACGTAGTTCATGCAGCCAAAGCTTAACTGGTTGTTGTAGCACTAATGTGTAAAACAAAAGTGCAGTTGTTTTACCAGTTCTAGAAGCAATGAAGGCCCACAGAGATGATTGAGGGCCTGGAGCATCTGTTGTATGAAGAGTGAGAGAGCTGGGACTGGTCAGCCCCTTCTCTCAGGAGGAGAGGAGGCTGAAGGGGTCTCACCAACGTGTATAAATACCTCATGGGAGGGACTGAGGATGAGGGATCCAGGCCCTTTTCAGCAATGCTCATGACAAGAGACAAGGTGCTCAAATTAAAACATGGAATTCCATCTGAACACAACAGAACATGATTTTACTGTGAAGGTGATCAAACACAGGAACAGGCTCTCCAGAGAGGCTGTGGAGTCTCCATCTGTGGAGATACTCAAAATTCAACTGTACATGGTCCTAGGCAGCCTGCTCTAAGTGACCCTGCTTGAGAGGAGGGGTTGGATCAGTACAGTCTCAGGAGGTCCCTGTTTACCTATTGAATTTTCAAAGTAGGACTTCAAATGCTTAGCACAATATTTAAAAAAAACCCAAAAACTTGAACTGCAGCAGCTTCTATGCAATGCTCTTAAGCAAACCAGACCAATATGATACCATCAAGAGATATCTGCCTCTATTTGCAGGCCCTAACATATTGATAGATCCCCCTTCAATCAGTCTTTAAATCAATATAATATGGTAGTCAGGAATATTTGTTTCTGCTTGTGATAAACCCATTTAGTACATTATACATTATACCCATTATATGCATTATACATTATACATATATACAGTCACTAATCATCTTTCTGTTCTGTTGCCTTTTTTTCTGAGGATATTAACTAGGGATGGCTGGAAGAGCCCTGGTTTAGTAATCAGAAAATGTCAACCACTTACCGTAACTCAGTCTTTTTTTGAAAATTTTTGAATATCCATTTTGAAGAAAAAGGAAACAGCAAAGTTGTGAAGGACTCAAACTGTCTTGGTTTTGATAGTGTCAAAATGTAGTCCAATGTCTTCACTTTTAAATTCTTTAGCATGTGCATTGTATATATTATTAAACCAGATTGAAAATATCAAATAATATCAGTGTTTATTTTATTTTCAGTAGTTTAAATTTTGATTTGTCTGAAATGTTCAGAATATTTAGATAATCCCAGCAAATTATCTGAATTCATTGAAAACAAGTTCAAAAATTCTCTAAGGACTGGAAATCCCCATCTTCAGAGAGCTCACAGAATGCTTTCTATATGCATGAATCAAACACCCCGGCAAATCAGTTTAATAATGCTAAGCTGCACGTTGGCTGTGGCAGATATACAGGACTCTGATGCATTTCAGATTGTACAAGATGTGAATATGAATAGTGTGAAAGATGTCACATAAAAGCAAGGATGATACAAGTAACAAAAGACTGCGGATACTCTTATGCAATGCAGTCTAAAGCATAACTGAAATAGATATCTACTGTGCCAGACTCTAGCTATTGATAGTCATAGATTTGCATGAGTTAACTATAATCTATATTCCATTAAAGATTATGGGAGGAAAATATTATAGAAGTTAACACTGCTTAAATGATGTAATTGCAGGCTTCAGTCATGCAACTCCTTTACTAGCACCACTATCAGTGATGTGAAAGTCATCCCTGCAGAAGGATAGAAGTAGGAAACCATATTATTATCACCCTCATTACTTCTGTATTTTTGGTTAAGAATCATGGGAACATTCCTATCTGGAGAATTTCAAGAGCTGTTTTACAATTTAAATGGTGCTTTCTTATTCAACTAATTTAAGCATTGAATTTAGTTCATTCTATTTATTCACATTAGTGGCACAGAAATAAATGTGTATCTCTATCTCCTCTCTCTAGCCTTGAAGAGCCACTACAACTGTTACTGAGAGACCCAAACTTTTGCTGTTAAGCCTATGAACAGAATAGCTAACATGGATTTATTTTGGCTTTTGGCTCTGCCAAGGAAGGAATAGCCTTGCGCAGGTGTAAGACACTAACATTTGGCTGCAAACTCTTTCAGTGGACTAAGGGTCAAGAGTCCCAAAAGACACACCTGGCAGTCAGAACCAAGGTTAACTTTGAAGAGCTGCCTGTTTAAAAATGTGTCATTTTGCATCAAGAGAGAGCAAATCTGACTTGGAAGTTTGGAGGCTTTGGTGATGTAGCATCAGAATATATACAGTCATCTGGTTACAACAGCATGCAGATTTGACTAATATACCTCATTTTTTGGAAACTGAGTTAGAATCACCTGAAATAGGGGAAAAAGACTGATCCTGTACTCTGCAACTGTAACCATAAGTACTGGAAAGTTCAGCAAAAACCCTCTTCTAAGTTGTCTAAACTAGCACTGCTACTTCAGTCAAATTTTTCCTGTATCTGCATCATGTGTGAGAATTAGTACAGGAATCTTTTGATGTGCACTGCTTGGTCCATGTAAATCCCTAGTTGTGCATTTTAATGCAGATCCTAAATTGATATCTAAAACAATGTTTTGCAAAGCAAACACTGTTTGGTGAGCTTTACAGAGTTTGTCAAATCTTGTCATGAATGATTTGTCAAATACTTTAAGGCACAAACCCAAACAAATAATCAAATAAATCATAGAAATATTATCCAATGAACTGTGCCTTTATGAATTAGTGTCATCCTGTTTAAAGAGACTGGAAGTGAGATGAGTTCAGTGGGAACACAGAATAGTGATCTGCCCAGTATAAGGGTACATCTCAACTGGGCACACTTCTAATAGAAGAACAATGATCCTATAACCAATACAATCCCAGTCAAATGTAATGCAAAACTCTCTGCAGACATCAATATTGTAAAAAGAAAAAAAAATTCCTCAGTAGCCTGGGAAATTATGATGCACAGTTAAAGATGAGGGAAAATAAATGAACTTCAGAGACCTTTTGCTGCATCAGCTTTGGCTGCATGAACATCTTCCAACCCCTTTTAAATACGCCCTCAATGCTAAGTTGCACTAAAGAGCATTAGGAATGCAAAACAATAGAGTTGTAGTCACTAATTCATATATGTTATATTAAACAGGAAAGACATATCTACAAATACTCAGAGAACTCATAGACTCACTAAAGGACTAAAAGACTGAGATTATGAAAGTTTTTTGTCAGATCCCAGGCCTCTGAATTGTACCTCTTACTCCTGGTACTGAGCCTATGAAACTCAATGTTATCTTTCTCTGACTTGAGCAGTTAGCCAGAAATCCAGATTCTGTTGAGAAGTTTAAGTCAGAAGGAAAGAGAAGTCGATGCTAAAATCCTATTTATAAAAAAAAAAAAAAAATTACAGAAGCTTCTTTTCTCCAGTACAACAAATATCAAATGCAGAAAGATGCTATCTTTCCTTGAAGCTCTGAGCTCTTTTCTAATCAGCACTTATCCCATACAGCTCTCTCTTGGCTTGGCAGTGGGCTATGTCCCAGTTTGTGTTCTGGCTTTGTCTGATGCTCTTTTAGTCTGTTTGTTTTCCCACCTACATTCTAGACACATGCTAAATCACAGGTGTCATTAAGCTATCTCTGTCTAAAAAAGGGTAGATAATTTGTTCTAATAATTTATCTTTTTTTTTTTTTAAGTTTGTATCTTCCAAAGAGATAGCAAAAGGTATCACAATATGAAGACATCAAGAGCTTGAGTCCTTATCTTCCCTTGGCAGGTTGTTCATAAGGTTAATCACCTTCACTAGCATATATCTGTGCTTGATTTGTCACCTGATTTTCCTTGAGAACAGTTTTCAGCTTCTGATGTTTTTTATCCTTTCTTTACTACATTTAAAGGCCTTCAGTAACTGGTGAGTACTTCTCATGAAAGTACTTATACACTATGATTAATTAATTAATCTCTTGGCATGCTTTTTGATGAACTAAATAGAATGAGCTCTTTAACTCTCAATGTAAAGTTTTTCCCTCGGTCCTCAGATAATTTCTCTGACTCTTAATTGTACCTTTGCCAGTTCATCAATGCTGCAAAATGTGGGCACCAAAACTGAAAAATAAGTAGTATTTCTACTGGTATCCTACATTGAGCTTAGCTACTCATTTCTGCCCTGCTTTTCTGCATTAGTCCTCTGGTTACACATGCAACAGCTGAATTAACTTCTTTGCAGGAGTGCTGGGGTTCATGCTGAGTTACTTATCCAATGTAGGCTTTACAGTCTTCTGGAATGTCTTTGCTTTCAGTGATGTCATGACACTTCTAGAGTAATCAAATTCTAAAGCTTGAATGATTGGGAAAAAAAAAGTAAAGAACAGTCTGCTGGGTTGCTTAAGTTATGACGGGTGAGTGGTGTTGTAAATGAGCAAGTGCACAACTCTGAGTTTACCAGAAACCATTTGCAATGAGCTGCTGTGCACTGAAATGGCTGTGTCTGTGTTGCCTGTAAAACTGGGAAGCTTAGATGTCCTACAGAAGGCCTTGACACAAATATCCACAGCTGTGAATTGTGGTCTAAGCAAAATCTTATTCCATTGCAAAGGCTTTAAAGAAACCATACTGAATGATCAGCCTGCTCAATCACCAACTAGAGAAATTTCTTGACTTCAGGGTCATGACCTAATTTGCATTATTTTTTGAAGTTCAATTAAGAGAAAAGGGCTCTTTTCTCTCTCACTACCACCAAGGAAAATATATAGCATTACACAATGAAGTGGCCAAAGGATAATATAAATTGGAAAACCAGAAGATTACTCCCCAGGGGCCCAATTTTTTCTGTGGGTTGTTGCAGCAAGAAAAGCTGGTTTGTTTCTTTTAAATATCTATTAAGCATCCAGAGAAGTCATGTGCTGGATGTGACCTAAATGTAAGCCAAGTAGCTGGGGGGAAGGTGTGGTCCCAAAGTTTGTATCACCGACTCCATTGTTCTAAATGAGAAAACTAAGTCCACTGTTTTCACCTCTGGTCTGGAAATATAAGCCCACAGATCTGAGTAATATCCTTTTCACTGAGCTCTTCCACTTATCTATATGAGCTTTTAGTTTTTTCACTCTGTATTCTGGACTATCTCATGCAAAATAGGGCTAGGTAAAAAAGATAACCTACACAAAGATTTGATGTCAAGATGAGATCATTTCGGAAATTTCTATTTTGTCACATTCTTCCATATGTAATCCAGGATGTGCAATTGGTCCTCTCCACAGAACTTTCAGGCTAACTCCATTATATTAATTTGAATAGGAAATCTTCATAAGAATTGCAATTACCATTCCACTGTACCTATATTTTAGCAGAAGTAATAACTCTGTTAGTAATTGTGTGACAAAATACACACAGGACCTTTTTTTTTGACAGGGAGAGATCAGAGATACATATAAAGCTAAGTTAAAGTAAAGCTAAAAATGAAGCTAAGTATCTGGCCCTTCATCTGAAAGCTGCTTTATCCACATTCTCAATCCCCATTTTATTTCTGACAAAGCCTCTCTGAAATCCTTGGCTTTGACAGAATTGAAGGAATCCAGGTTAGACTCAATTTGAGGTATGCATTTTGCCAATTTTTTTAAAAGAGTGTTGGTTGTTGATGTATTACCTTTCTGTAAAGTGTACGTTGGAAAACAAAAAGATTTACAACAATTTAAAGTGGAAGTTCATGAGATTAACAGACTATATACACTGATTAGTATTTGAGCTTATTTAAAAGGGATTCCATGGGCTTTGCCAAGATCATATATTTTGAAAAATCCTTATCAAAGTACTGTTATTAATACCTTGGATTTTTTTAAAAAGTACATTACAATTTAGAATTTAAAATAGAGTAAATTTCCACTGTGGAACAGGCAAATTTATTTTGGCAATATCAGAATCAGGGTTGAAAAGGGTAAGATACATCAAGTTAGTTTCAAACATGTAATGCATAAAAATACTTCCTAAATCTACTTTGTATAGATGGGTGAATTTTTTGAGCATATAATACAGATATGGTTGACAAACTATTCACATGTTTTGCAAAATTTGTAAAGTTACTTTGTCTGAAAAAAAAAAGCATGAAGAAGAAAAGTGTTAAAAATGAAGAATTTTTATTCTGAAGCACTGTCCGACCCTGGTTTCTTGCAGTGGGCATAATCCTGACCCCCACCCAAATGTTCATGTCCCATCTCAGCTTCATCCCATCCTTGACCCCTGGTGTGAGTGGCTGAGGCTGCCCTGGTGCCCCCGAGCTGTCCTCCTCCTGACTGGGATGCTGGGACAGGGCCCTGGCTGTCAGGACTGTGCTCACCCCAGGGCTAGAGAACAAAGGTAGCAAGAAAAAGGAACAAGTTGCTTCTGACCAGACTCAGCCGCAAAAAGGAAGGGTACCTGAGGTGGGAGCAGGGCAGGTTACCCAAGAGAAATATAGAGACACTCTCCAAGCATTCAAAGGTAGGGTTAGGGAAACCAAAGCCCATCTGAAGCTAAATCTGGTAGGCAATGTGAAGGGTCACAGGAAGGGCTGCCACAAGTAAAGTAGCTGGTCTTTACAGGTAAGGTTTGTGTTCAGCAGTTCCTAGTCCAAATTGTGCCCATTAACAGGGCTGCCAATTGGCATAAACTGAAATACAGGAAATTCCAAGAAATATGGAAATATTTCTACTATAAGGGTGGTCAAACACTGGAAGAAACCCAAGAAGAGAGGCTATCCTTTGAGATATTCAAAATTCAGCTCGACATGGCCTTGGACAACCTGTTCTTGTTGACCTGGCTCTGAGCAGGGAGCACGAAGTAGGTGATCCCCAGAGGTCCCTTCCCAGCTCAGTGACTCTCTGAATCAGAGAAGCTACTTATGCTCAGAACACCTGGAAATTAGGCCTTTTCTTTAGAAGCCTCTACTGAAATTTGTTTACTTCTTAAAGTCATAGAAGAAAGGTAAGCCATTTAGACTCTGTTCTAGGAATTACCTTTCTTAATTATCCGACCAATGTTAGTCCAAGGCAAAAAGGAGGTTATTGATTCAAAAATGTACTATGAGACACAAAAACAGAGATTGAATTTTAAAGCTGATATCAAGGTCTTAAAACCGAGTTGGAGGTGGTCAGAGTCATCTCTTCTGTAACTCCAGACACTGCTCATACAACTCCCCATCAAAGCCCTTCACCATCTTTGTTGCCCTCCTTTGAATGCTCTCTAATAGTTTAATGTCTTTCCTATATTGTGGTGTCCAAAACCACACACAGGATTTGAGGTGAGGCCACATCAGTACAGAGCAGAGCAGAATGATCACCTCCCTTGATCAGGCCTGATGGACCCTAAGACATGGTTGGCATTCATTACAACTACTACAATGGATGGTTTACCTTCTCTCCTTTTACATTTCAGTAAACTGCAACAATGGTCTGCTGGAGCTAAAATCCCATTGGTTCTAAGACACAAAAATGGATCCTGTTTGCTTTAACAGAATGGCAGATCACACTTTTTTTTTTGTCAAGTTTTGCCATTAAAGCCATTATTCTGGCTGGATACATGAATTAATTAAAATAATTTGAATAGATGGTTTTAAAAGGAGGGGTACTTTTTGTTTTTCCTACAGAGAAAGATAAAAGTACAGAAATGCTTCTTATAACATATCTTTAAACTATACAATGGCTTATGAGACAGGTAAAATAGAGTCTAATGCATCTTTCTCGATTACGCCATAACAAAACTATCCCTGGCTGGCAGACATTCAAACAGAAATATCTGAAGTTATTTCCAGATTGCTGGAATCATGTTATTCCTTGAAATTATATGGTATACACAGGCAATTTTTAGGCATGATGCTATAAAGGATACAGCTGAGAAAATTTAAACTTCAGAAGTTACAGTGTGATCTCTTGCAGAGGTGCCACCCTGTTTGAGTAAAAGAACAAACCTTACACAAAAAGCCAAATGTCTGACAGGAATACATAGAACAGGGAAGTCTTAGGAAAAAAATGTTACCATTAAGGAAGTATTCCAAATACCAACATATTTTTTTGGTGCAGGTTCCTTAGCTTTTGATGAGTGATTCATGTGCAATGTTCTCCTTTAGGCCTGCATAACTGTTTGTAACATACCAAATTATATCTATCTAGTCTGGAATTCAGATGGACATGGCAGTAAAAGTTCTTATTTTTTTAACAATATCTTGTTCTTCTTGTCTTAGAAAAAATGCAGGTATTTTTCACAGACATGTTGTAAAGGCTTGCTTAGATTTATGGTGTGCATATTGAAGTTATTTTTATTTGAAGAATTTTCTTGCTGTGGCTCCCAGAGTAACTGAAGTGCATGTTTTCATTGCAGCACATACTATGCATTCCTTTCTTGGAGAGTTAACAGTGAATGACATTATCTCTGACTCTCCAAAACATGTTTATTCCAAAAGAGTGGGTTTTCGTAAGTGAATAGTTAGTTTGTGCCATGCTCAAAGGACAAATGTTTCATCATGCTTGCAGGGAACTACAGGAGTGAGTGAAATACTGCTTGAGATCACAGGTCTTTATTAAAAGAGTGATTATGTGTTGGAATATACAGATACAATGGCTGTGATTCAAATAATTCTCTTTATTCAAATAGTAATAATTCTTTTTCAGAAGCAGTATCAGTTGCCTTACAGCATGCCTAAGACTCTAAAGGAAGATCTGCAAAAAAGAGCCTACACTGTAAGTGAAAGCAAATTGCTAGAGATAAATAGAGGAATCTACAGCAGCAGTAAGGCAGATCTATACAACAGACAGTGGCTTCATCTTACTGGTACCTAAACCCTTGACAAGTCTTTCTGGAAAGAGATTGGCAAGAGAGATTACTATGAAAGAATTAAAAACCGTATAATGAAATGTATTTGTTGGCTAGAAACTTCTCACAAGCAGAAGAAAAAACATGGGAGAAAACATGAGGATTTTAGTGAATGAATAAGGGCAGTATTAGTGGAAAGAGTAAAAGACAGTAATATGGGAACACTGTCAGTGTTATACAGTCTAAATTCCTATACTGCTGTCAGTATAGGGATACTGTCATGCAATCTCATGCACTTGCTTTATCTGTGTAAGCAGATATCTGCAATGCAAGACAGGCCCTGGAGATGCTAGAATCTGCAAAATTTAAATATAGCCTGAAAATGAAGACCTAGGGAGTGATATTAGTTGTAGATACCTTAAACAGGCAAAAGGGTGGTCCAGTCTACATGAAGGAAACTGTGCTTGAGTGAACAGAGAATCAACCTGGGACTTCTGTTTGATCTAAAGAAGATAGACATATAGCAAAAAGACAGCTTTGTGAGGTGCTTGCTTAGAGATAGCAACTAAAAGAATGTTTGCTTTAGTGATTACCCAGGCTATAGGTGGTAGCTGAGTTAATGTTTGCAGAGGAGATTACCCAGAAATATGGTAGGTGTAGTAGGATGGCCATTTTCCAGTTTAACATTCTAATTTTGGAAAATGCTGCCTTGTAAGAAGTGCAACATTTTGTAGAGGAAATTATTCCTCAGCGTCAAGGATCTGACTGGTAAAGATTACAGGAATTTTGACTTATGAAAACAGAATTTCAGTTGACTGACCAGGATTATATTTGGAGAATATCTGGCAAGAAATATACTTTTTTGCTATTCTACTTCTTAGTGGAAAAACGATTAAGACCTCAGTGAAGTAGAAATCTTGGTTCTTATCTAGGCTGGACTCTGTGGACCCTGTGGCAACATGAAGCTGCTTCCTGTGCTGAAAATGTCAGTCCATACATGGAATATACGGAAGTAGTTGTTGCTGGACAAGGAAGAGATTATTACAGATTTTACTGAGTGATTTCCACTGAATGGATTCTCTGTTGGGTATCAGTGCTAGGAAGAGATGAGTGGACTGAAAACAAGGTCCTCTCCCTTGGACAAAATCAGCAGATTTGGGTCTGGGAGACCATATAGACAATACTGCTGCTTCAATTCTTATGAGTACTGCTTTCAGCTGCCCCTTAACTAACTAAATATGGTCCCTTGCAATCATACTTGGGTGGGTGACTTCATGAAACTTTGCCACCCTCTGTTTAATCTCAGCTAGCAAACGCAGTAACATTGTTTGGATATAAAGAGGGCAGGACCCTTTCTCACTGTGTTCTACCTGTTCTTTGCTAACCAGGGTATGTGTAGGAGCTTTTCTTGAGCCCATACAGGTTTCTGGTAGCTCTGCTGAACTTCAGAGCAGAGCTGGAACTGGGTATTACCACTTCTCCCCTGTTAATTCCCACGCACAGAAGTAGAAATTGAATAAACAGGATTGATGTGCAGAAGTACTGTAACTTTCTAAAATATACAGTTTTCTTGCATTGGTGGCTTTTCCCATTCTACTTGAGTATTATTTCATTTTAGTTAATTCTTGGTATTTTCATCATTTTATAAAGTTGTACAGCAGATGTGATGGGAAAAGACAAATCATATGCTGAGTAAATACTGGAGGAACCTTATATGCTCTCTGTTTTGTGCTGACTAGAAGCATGCAAATTTGTCCTAACTCAGCCCTTGCTAGCAAACTTCCTCACTGAAAATCATAATCATATGAGCTGCTCATGGTACAATCATGAGAAAACCGTTTGTGTGTGAACCAGCTGAGTGTGCTCACTGGGGGAAGAATTCAGCCCAGCAATGCTATGCATTAAATAGCTTTATCCATTCAGCTTTATAGCTTGCCATTGGGTGCAGATGTTTTATGACTTGTAACAGTTTAATGTGTCCTGGTGGATTACCCTCCAAGTTTCTCTTCATCAAAGCACTTGCTCCAGGTAACTGGAATGTCAGATTTAAATGAAGTGCGATGCGAGAATGGGGATTGTCAGATTTTAAATGAAGCACACAGTGGTGCTAACTAAAGTTTTAAGCATGGTATGACATTTCCATGGCCCATCTTACAGGCTCTCTACACCTCTTCTTCTTTCAGTGTGCAAATTATTGTAGAGAAAGAGGTAAAACAGTCACATACTGCATTCTAGTAGAGCAAACAGCCAAGTTTAAAAGTACCTGAAAAGAAATAATGTTTCATGTGAAGTCAAAGTCAGACAAAATGTGTAACAGACAGGGCAGCACCATTTTATTCCCCAAAGATAACCAGGCCCCTGATGGGAATACTGTTCTTTATGTGAATGGTGAGCCTTTACTTCACTCCTTCTTTGCTCCTCCTCCTGTTACCCACATGTCCCCTGGGCCATGAATATCCCAGCCCTGCTTCCCCGTCTTTCCAGATATTTCTTCCATCTTGATCTTCCAAGCAGGCGTCCTCTTCCTTCCCATCTGACCCCACCCCCTTCATTGCTCATCCCAGTTGCTCTGGTTTAGCACTGGTGAAAAAACGGAAGCCTCTGGAATGCTTTTGTTGCTACACAGAACTGAGTGGTCAGGGGATCCACGCTGGTAGTCCCTAGGGTCTTGGAGTGCCTTCTTTTTCTCCTTTTGCAGAAATTTACTGAAGCAATAAATCTAGTGCAATGATGGAGAAAAACTAAGGCAGGGGATCTCTGGAGACAGGGAGAGGAAAAAACAACAGTAACAGTGTGATAGAGACTGTGCTACTTTTGCCTGCCTCGTGTCTTCCTGTCATGTTTTTCTATAAAGTTTATGTACTATGAGAGGGGAAGGGAAAACAAAAATCCTTTCAGATAGAGGATGAATTGTCACGAAGGTCCCACATGGCAGTGAAGTCCAAATTTCTCAACATCTGGAGAGCCAGCATTAAGCAGGTTATCTGAAACCTAAAGAGTCACAAAGGTGGCACCATAAATGGTATCTTTTCCTGAGGCAGAGAATGAAGTAAAGACAATCACCGTGCCAGAAAGACAATGCATGTCATGCTGAAACAGATAGAGCACAAACCTCCAAGACCTCAGAGTGTGTCAGAGAAGAGATCTTTAGGTCTTTCTGACAGGTTTTGCATGTTTGACTATTATTAGCAGAACAAAAGGTTGCACATGGTTATTACTGGGGTGCCAACCTCCCCTGGTTCACTCCTTTTGTTTGTTGTTCTAAGTGGAGTGCAAAAGAGTTACTTATTTTCTGGATTTGCACATTTAGGCTGTGGCAGCTGGGGGAAAAAAGTTTTCAGATTAAAAGTCAAGATAAAGAGCCAGAAAACACTCACTCACGTAAAAGGAAACAAATTACTTTTATTTTCAAAAAATGAGGGAACTTTGGGAGTCCTCAAAGTGTTACTCTATACATACCACTGAGAAAATAATTTGTATGGATAATATACTTTGGTTTTCATTAACAGAATATCTGAGAGCAGTATTTTTCATCCTGCTGGCTATCACTGTTTGTATTTTGTAGATGGTGAGATAATCTTGGGATCTCAACTAACATTATTGTTCTGCTGAGCTAAGTACTTTTTGTAATTCATAGGTCTGCTGGCTTGAAACAACTAAAGCTATATTTTAATATAATAATATTTTAATAATATAATAATTTAATAATGAATAATAATATTTTAAGATCTGTGAATTTTGTTGTGTTTCATTTGGGTCTGTCAACTGTACTTCCTCATATATGTGGTGTTGTTTCTATTTTCTAGGTTGGATGGAGAGAACTCACAGCAATGTTATTCCTATAACTGCAGCAGGCAGCAAAATTAAAATCTGAGGGAATTTCAATGTCTAACCTCCAATTCTGCTTCCCATGAGTATTTCATGCAGGTTACATTGAAACTGAAGAAAGAAGGACAGGGTGAATGTGACTTTATGTAAATCTGTTAAGAATGTGACATGAGTATTCAGAAAAAGGCTTTTTATGCATTAGTTATTCCTCCACAGTTAAATATATGATGCTCATCAACTATGGCAGGTAAATGTGCACCTGCAGAAAGAAATCTGGTGAGAATATGATAAAGGTCTTGCTTGGCTGAAGCACAACAGTAGACTTGGGTGCAGAAGTTGATCTTGTGATGATGATGAGGATGATGATGATGACTCGGGGGAACTGTGGGAGGTTTGTAATATGAGTTATATA
The DNA here is from genome assembly GCA_013400955.1 of Drymodes brunneopygia. Lineage (NCBI taxonomy): Eukaryota > Metazoa > Chordata > Aves > Passeriformes > Petroicidae > Drymodes > Drymodes brunneopygia. Next base: position 1,797,804 of record VZTZ01040976.1, read on the forward strand.
ATTTTATAGTTATTGCATAAATGCAAATATTTAGATGGAGTGTTCACAGTAGTTTGCCACAATAGGAAAAAGCAGTGGTAGAGGAAGGGTTTTTTTTCCGTCTCACTTATGTACGTAACCGTTGTCCAAGACACTCTGTACACTCCATGGAGAGATACAGACACTTTACGGAAGTGATTCATCTCAGTTTTAGACATCTCAAATAAGGCAGATTGAACAGTCTCTCTCTCTCCACAGAAGAACTTTTAGTCTGAGTTGCATTCTAACAAGCAGGCCCACTGGTTAAAACAATATGACCACCTGCAGGAAAACACAGTTCATGTCTTAGCACCCTGCCACCAGTATGGTCAAACACAAAGTGATAGTGCCTGTCTATGCAACAAATTCTTTTTCAGCTGCAGCAGAAGTAGCTCATCTGATGTATCAGTCACAAGTGTCCTCGAACGTGTGGTCAAATTTACAAAATGCAGAACACAGTATTTCAGTCTACCAGGAATTAACTCCCACCATGCAGAAAAGTTTCAGTTTGCATTTGTGAAGTTTGTATTAAGTAAGTACAATTCTGGTGTGGCTGTAAATTCAGGTATTTCTTCTCCCAAATAATTGAGTTGGAGTTGAATTTGATTTTGCAAAGATGCAGAGCATTTTCTGGATGCGCTGGATTTCCCTGACTGCTTTGAAGAGAAGGACTCAGTGCCTCATGAGATCAAGTCCTCGCACCATGTAGAACGCCTGTATCTGAACTGCTGTGCTCCTTAGATGTGTAACATTTTGAAATGCCCTGCAAAACTATCACTTATCCTCCACTACTGCTTCCAGATGCCAGACAGAATGAGTCAGGTGTCTAAGCTTGGCTGATTGGCCAAGCTCTATCTATAATTGATGGAGACAAGCACTTCTGAGGGGAGATCCAGCTGGTCTGTGGAGACTGTGAATCACATTGCCTATCTCTTGCCCCTGGTTATTTCTTGGCATCCCTGATACACTTTGTGGCACCTTTCAGTTGCACTGATACTGCTCTTTGTGTCTGTGGCATTCATCAAGTAGCTTAAATTGTTTGGGTTAAAAGCAAAACAAAACAAAACAAAAATTAAAAACCAAGCACTTCTCCCTATACTACCAGTTAAAAGGAAATCTATTCCCTGCCTGTACCTTATTGTGTGTTGGTGTAGAATTTTATGAAAATCAAGTATTTTTAAAACAGCAATGGCAATCTATCCAGGGAACTAATTTAAATTAAAAATGTGTTTTTGTTGCATCTTATGTGCTTTTGTCCAGGCATTAAAGAATAAAATAAAAGGATGTGTGTTAAACAAAATTGCCAGCTTTGTAGTTCTTAACTCGCCTGTTCTTTCCCTGCTTGGTTCAGTCCTTCTCAAGTCCTGCAGATCCTGGGGGAGGGAGTATGTATTAAAATCCTTTCACCCTTGGTAAACATACTTTGCACAATCTAAACCAGGGTAGTGTTACACTGCTTTGCTGGACCTTTTGAGAGCCCTGAAAGGGAAAAGAAGAAGAAACAAAGAAGAATCGTTGACATCTTACATTTTACTGGGGTAGCCACAAGCACTGTCTGTTATGGAAGAGAGGGAGAGGGAAAATGCTCAGGATTTTGTACTGAAAGAAGTTAGCCTGGATTTTTGGGCCTCCTGTCTCCTTTTCTTCCTTGCCTGAAGGGCACAAAGCCCACCCTCCTTCCTACTGGAGGGGAGCGCATACTCCATGAAAGGCAGGCTACAGGAAGGACATTTTACTGCAGATGAGAAACAACCTTTATTTCACATTCTAAATGCAATTTTCTTAAAAAAGGATTCAGCTTTTTGCATTTTAATAATATATAGGTCTTTTTGTTGCTAGTCTTATTTTCACACCTTTTCCTTTCTCTCTGAAGTAAATGCTGCTCCATGCAGTTTCTTAGAATCTGCAAAAGCACTAGTAATTACAATGAAATACTTAATGTTTAAATAAATAAATAAACAATAAATACTAGTTTTTCAGTGAGGGTTGTGGATGCTGCTTGTGGACATCTGATTCCCTGTAATTGTAATTTTTGTTTTACATCTGCTGTAGAGCGAATGGGATCTCCCCAACTAATATTAAATGCTTTTTGAGATGGTCTTTGGTTACTAACACAAGGAACTTTGTTATTCCTTTTGTGCCCAAGATGTGTGACAACAGACTCTCCTATTTAGTTATTTTGGTCCCCCAAATGCACTCATTGTGAAAATCACCTACCACAGTCTCCTCTCATACCCCTTTTGCAGGCAGCTTGCTGCAAGGGCTTGATGTTTGGAACTCAAGCTGTTGGTAACCAGCCACAGAACTGACTCTGTGTCTATTCCTTCAGTGGCCGAACACAGCCAACATACAGGAGAGGGCTTTGGGAATCCACTGAGGATTTGCTTTTCCCTGAGACAGGTAGCAGATAAACAGGATTAGAGTATTTACACAGTCTTGAAATCTGGGTTTACTGGGTCTCGCTCAAGGCATCCTTTTTATTTAGCAGCAAGATTTGATTGACTGAGTGCAGTGTCAACATTTAGCTTTCTATCCTCACTTCACACAAGCTAATAATCTGAATTCAGATTGCCAAATGCAAAAGGTGTGGTCAGGTTTTTCACTTCATTTGTGAATTGACTCAAGCCAAAGGCTATGGTGGATGGTTTGGGAAGCACCATCCATATCCTCTATCAAGCAGTATCTCAGCTCTGCTGAAGTTCAAGCCTTAGTTTTGCTATTGATCTTGTCTTAATATATATGGGAATTGAATTCAGCAGTAGATTTGCCAGTTTGAAGGGTCTTTGTTAGGGTTGATCTTGCCTGAGCAGTCAAATGGTGGTGTTGAACTTCAGGGTGAGCACAGTACCTGCAGCTGAATTTGTGTGTGCAAAACCACATGTTGGGACTAAAGCTGCTCAAGAAGCTTCCACTGGTGGCAGCTCTTCCTCCCACTCTGTCCCCGGTGTCCTGCTTGCTTTCCTTTGCCACTGTTAGCAGACACTCCTTGCACTGGTGTAGCTGCACTCAACCAGGCCTCCCAAATCATCTACTTAAAAAAAAACCCTGCCTTCTTTCCAGGAAAACGAAACAAAACACAACAAAACACACAACACAACCTTTCAATAAAGATCCTTTCTTGGATGCAGTTTATGGTACAAAACAAATAAGGTGGCATAAATGGAGGGCTTGTAGATGTTTGTGGAAGGAAGCACATTGTGTAGCATGACAGTATCTTACACAGCATCAAAAAATCTGAAAATGTAAGACCATGATTTGATGAAAAAAAATAAGTAATGGCAGTTCTGACCTCAGCGGTTGATTTGTCTCCCTGTTCTCTATTGTTTCATTGTTTGGTTTCTGGTTTCTGTGTTTTGGTGGGTTTTTTTAAATTGAATCAATTTCCTGATTTGCTGCAACCCTACAAATGGTTGTGGTGATAGAAACAGGAACAAGCAGCTGGGAGCAGGGAGGAGGGACAGCTTAAGCTGACATTTGGTGTCATTGACCACAGCCACAGCATTTCCCTGGTTAAACAGCAGCATGGTATCTTCTCATCTAGTGACATTTCACAGGTTATCTTAATTCTAGTTAGATACACTTGTCTCTATTTTCTTCTCTATTGAAACTGTGCTACGAGCAAGTTAAAATAAAGACATCAGACTCAATTGTTTTATGGTATTACCATCAGCTCAAGGAGAACAGTCTTTTTTAGCTTTTCTGGGCAATTTTCTGAGCTAATACCCAGAAAACTAGAACTGCAAGGAAGCAAGCAAGACACTTAGCTTTGAATGACCTGGGTGGACTGCTTGCTTGGGAGCAAGAATGAAAAAAATAAACCAGAGTTTATCACAAAATATCTTTGCCTTACTGCAGCAGTTAAAGTGATATAGAAAAAAATATTGATTCTCCGGATGACTGATAAAGCTACAGCACTGAAAGGATTCTTTGCAGTAAATCCGAGTTTAATTTTTCCATTCGAATGCCTTGAATAATGCAGCCTTCATCTGCTGGTCACCTGTCTGCAGTGCTGCTTAAGATGATGAGAGCTCTGTTTATCCAGGATAGGATCCTGAATTGTCCTGCACTATCACAATTCCCAGGAGCTTCCTTGTGTGGAGAGTGTTGCATCAGATCTAGAGTGATTATCTGAGAACTTGCCCATTGCACAACAATAGAAAGGCTCTTCATTGTTTCTTTTTTTGGCTGCTATTCTCAGCCTGGTGAAATTACTGCTGAATTTTCATTAAACCGGCACACTTGCATGTGCACATGACACATACACATGCACTTTAGGCTGCCTGGCAATCTGAACTCATTGTATATTCATCATGTTTTCCTTGTGGCGGAGTCTTCTTAACCGATACAACTCTGAAATACATTACACCAAAAGGTTTCTCTTGTGCGTGTGAGGATACGTGCGCACACAGACAATGCAAAACGTTCGGTTCTCTAAAGAGCACTATCTCCGCGTATCTCTGCCTGAATGGTATCATATCCCACAGCCGTGCCTCCCCCCCTCTGCTGTACAGGATAATAATGTGGTGGAAACCTTGTGTCTGTGGGGGGAAGGGTTTAAAAGCATCATACTGAGGGCTGGGCATTCTGCCAGGGGGAAGGGACAAAAGTGAAGTGCGCCTGGAGGTTTTCTTTTTTTAGACAGTGATTACTGAAGGGGAAAGAAGGCCAGTCATCATAGGACTACAAAAAGACAAAAAAAAAAGTATTTACTGTGGGCTATTGGCAAATACTTAAGTCTCACCTTAAGCAAGAATTCCTCACCGGAGATAAAAAAAAGGCACAAAATGATTGTGCTTGAACAAGAGAGTTCAGGCTCACCAGCTGTTTAAAAATTAGTGATTAAAATGAACGATATTGCTATGATTTCCCTTTTTCACTCCCAAATATGCACAGATGTATTCATACTCATAAAATGTGTGTCCTTAAGGTCCTAGGGTCTTGAAGAAAAGGAAGGTGCAGAGGGGATGTCTTTGAAAACGACTGACTTATTTTTAGTTAAAAACAGAAAATTCAGTGTATGCAAGTGCCTTTGAAAAGATAAAATAACAGAGTTATAGAAATAGCAGGTCAGTAAGTCTCATTTGCCCTGAGCTCTCTACAGAGTCATTCAGCTTCTTGTTACAGTGAAATGCGGAATATTTATACAACTCAGAACCTCTGGCATCAGCAACAAAAGCCTCATGTCTTGTTGGCAAGGCAAGATTGACAAAAAAACTCTTATGTCTGGTGTTTTGATTTTTTTTTAGGAGTGAGGAGGGGGGGATAAAGTCTCCACCAGCCATGTGAACCCTGTCATTGTATTAGCACTTGTGGACAAGAATATCTACAAGATTGGACTGTCTTTTCTGCACCTAAAGCAAATCGTAATTATAAGCCTTGAATTCACATTCCTTGTTAGATGACAGCATGTTTAGGAAGCTTATGTCCCTGTTAAGCTTCTGACTTTTGAAATTAAATTAGACATGGCAGAGGGAGGGCTTGGGGGATGAGGGAATATTTTTTGGCAAGTGAATGCAAAACTGAAAAACCAGATTTGCCAAGCATTTTTCCAGGGATGTGTGCATGATTTGCATGTCCCCACTCAGTCTCATAACACATCCTCAGTGTGAAACTGATGGGGAGTGGTTAGGGAAATGGCAGTGGTGGCTGAGAAATTAAGGGCAACATGGACAATATTTGGGCTTTTTGATGCAAACGAATGGATCCTGGCGAATCAGTGGATTTGTTCCTTCTCCACCAAGGAAAGTCTTCTTTTTCTTTTCTAGTAAATGCTTAAAAGTGAAACTGTGATCATTGCATTAGCACTGGTTAATGAACCTCAGAAGGAGGTATCAAAATCTTTTGTAGCTAATCCAAAAACACAACAATGCATTTTCTTTTAAAAATCAGAGTAAAAATCTTTCAAGATCAAATTCCCTTGTGACATTTCTGCTTTTATATGTGCAGAAAATATCACGAGACTGTTCTTGCATATCACATCATTGTAGTAATTCTCACTGCAGGAATTACAGTTATGTGTGAATATTAAACTAAATAAATAGCCAAGCTAAAAACTTTTGAGTTCGTTTCAGGTTATAGGCAATGACTTTCTATTGCTGATGCACTTTCTAAACGGTTTCCTTTGTCCTTAGGCTTTAATTTAACAAACCACTTTAAAGCATACCAGCATCTGGATTTTCCCATCAAAGTCACTGCTCTATTCACATATTTAAAGCCAAGCAGGTGTTAGAGAATTATTTCTAGGTAGATGTTGCAGAGAAAGATTTTCAAAAAAAGAGTCAGAGCTGTCTACAGAGGAGGCAGGAGATTCTGCCCCAGTCTCTTTCCATTTACTGTAAATTAGAAAGTCCTACTTAGTGCTCTGCCCAAAACCTCAGTGTGCTCAGTGAGGAAGTGGTTCAGTTTCTAGCAAGACTGTGGTGATTTTGTGAAGATTTACCCCTAATTACTAAGCCGTCCTTATACGGCAGCCTCCTTCAGGATGGCTGGTGGTATCAGGATAGCAGGTATCAAATCCAACCTTGGGAAACAAGTCTGTGACATGACCAAAGCTCAAAAGTCTCATAAATTTTTAGATTTGATTTAAATTTTTTTATACTATGGAAACATGGGAAATAGTTGAAATTTTGACTTTTGGAGGAGAAGTAGCGCCCTGTTGAAAAGCAGTGTTCCTTGGTGGTGGTGTTGAGCTTTATTCAGATATCCTGTAAAACTTCTGGCATGGAAAAGGACATACATAGAATCATGCATTGTTCTCTGGAAACCTCATAATGTCAGTGAAAAAGCAGATAAATCAAAGGTGGAATATCATGAAAAGACAAGAAGAATTGGTTTATGACAAAAGATTAAAAGAATCAAATTTACCTAGCTTGTCCAATTAAATAGCAAATCATGATGAATAAACACTAAGACTGTGAACAGCAAGGACAGACACATTTTTCAGGAGCATTTAGAGACTTATCACTGGGAAGATCAGGATGAAAGTAAGCAATAGACAATACTGACTGGGTATGAGTAGAAATTACCTATAATGATATAGAAAAACAGGCTCACAAAAGTAAAAGTAGGTCAGTAATTAAAAGTATATTGGACAAAATATTGGAAAATGATAAAATCTCTATTTTAACATCTCATTCATCACTATGATAATACTTCTTTTAGAAAACACAATTTCACTTATGCAGAAATGTGATAGTGGTCCATCTTTTTGTTATTTCACTAAATTTAATTTCTATTTCCTTTTCTGCCTCAACTGTCCATTTCATGCTGAGAAATGTGCATTGGTTTAATGCCTAAGACTGAGTACATAATCAATGGTGTCTCAGTTGTTACTTTTTTCTCCCTTCCCAAAGAGAGTTCTGAGAGGCCTATGGTACATGCTTTTTGTCAGCATTACTTTGCTTCATCCTGTCTGGTGCACCTAATAGGAATGCTCAGGAATGTCAGGATGATTGGTAAGACTCCTTCTCCCTAGCCCCAGACCTAGGGCCATACTGCTTTTCTGTAGTCTCACAAGACTTCTCCAGCACCCACCTTTTACAGTCAAGAAGTCCAAGCAGTTGATTTTGGTGTTCTGATCACTGCTGAAAACGAATCAGGCTTCCACACTGAGTTGGTTAAAAAAATACTCAGTTTGAGGTGACAGTAGAAGTCATCAGTCTATGCATAGAGTTTAAATTTTTCCTGCACTGGCACACCCTACTTCTGTTTGACTAGAGCCTCCATCATGTTTCCCTTTTGCTAAATTTTATTAACCCCTTTTTAATTTTTAACCAATCTTTTTTTTCCCTTTTCTTGCCAAAGAAGAAGAAATTTCACTGGGAAACGCAAAATAATTGCATTTGCTTTTGTGCCCTTTTTAGTGTGTTCTCACAGGTACCTATTTCCTAGTGCAGCACTTCCATTTCACCAGATAAAAGGACCTTGCAGAAGCATCTGTTCGCTTGCCCCAACTGTCTTAAATGCTATGGTGGAGGCATCCAAAGCAGCAGGACTTCAGGGAGGGCAGCCAAACTTCGGTGATGATCCTGGCAGCCACAGGCAAATACTGAATCAACTCCATGTGCAGGGAGAAAGGGCTGAAAGTGCTGGTGAGGTGCTTTAGCCATGTGCGTATTTAAGTTTGTGCATGCAGAAAGAAAATAAATGGCTGTCCTTGTGAGTGGCAAGGGTAAGTGGACTACTGTTGGAAGAACATTTGTGGCTCGTCTTGCAACTGTGGCAATGTGATTTCTACAACATGCCTGTGTCTGTACCACATGGAGCCATTACATGGTGTACAAGCTTGACTGAAGTACCACTGTTTCACCCCAGGCTCCTTAAACTCAATAGATTTGGTGTTCTTAGCAAATTTGGCAAATGCAAGCCTCTTTCCTCTCCTCAGGTGCATCAAATCCTCATGTCTTCTTTCCCCATCCTTCCTTAAGAGGTATACTTGGCAAAGCTGAGCTGCATTGAGCCCTGTAGGACCCAACTGGACAGAGAAGTCTCATGGCATGGAGCTCAGTTCAAAGTCACAGATTTGTACAGGACTTGTGTCCATATAAGAATGATAAAACAAGTTTCACAGTAATTCCCTTGGTAGTCTCAACATGAATCTGCGCCTTACAACACCACTTACATCTGTGAAATAGGGCAAGGCTCTAATATTGGCATGGTAGTTGGTACCTGCCATCACCAAGTGGTGTAAATTCAGTAAGAACAGGGTGGGAGGCAAATTTTCAAACAAGAATGTGAAGCATATTCTGGCCATCATTAACATGAAAATAAAATTTTTTCTGCCTCTGTTTTTGTGGTGTCTTAAAAATGAGGATTAGTTTATTCCTGAGAAACTCTTATTCTGGAAATAATGGAATGTAACAGAGAAACCCCAAATGTGCCTTTGTTATTCCAGAAAAATACCTTTACTGTTTTCTGAGTACATATGGCAAGCAAATGCATAGAGCTATTTTTGCTGGTATCTGAAGTTTGGAAATCACAGGCTTTATGGAGGAAAAGTTTTTTTCATTACATAAAGTATGGCTGGCCAGTAACTATCTGCAGCTCGCTGTACTTTATCTGAAGCCAGCAACAGATCTCTTACACTGAAAAGCTGTTGCTGGTTTAGTTATTGGTTGAAGCACATTTGAAACAAATGGTTTAACTGCAATTTATCCAAGTCTATAATTATTCAAATTGCTCAAGGGGCTCTGTAGGTTCCATCCCAGCTGGAATTCTTCTTACTTTTCTTTAAATAACATAGAATGTGTTAAACAAAATGCACATTGTTTTTAATTTCAGAACAATCTCATGCACTGGTTCAGCTATCCGCATTAGTCTTTCCATGCCATACTGCTGCAGCAGCCTCTACCAGAGGGTTTTTTTTTTGAAGTTTATATATCTCTCCTTTTTCTTTCCTTTCACTTTTTTCTTTCCACCTCCCCATTTTTTCCCCCCTCTCTCCCCCTTCCCACCACCCCTTCCCAACAATTGGCCTACAGGAACCCACTCAAAGCTGTAAACTAAGAGACTTCTGTGAACTTGGGAAGCTGGCTGCATTTCTGTAAGTGTTAGTGGTTTGGTATTTATAATTTTCCTGAGATTTTGTCTTGGCATTTGGAAAAGAAATAAACAGAGTTGTAAAAAAAAAATTGAAAAACCCAGGATCCTTAGGATCTCATAATAACAACTTATTTTTCTATCTTTCTTAATCAGACTATTGTTAATTCTTTAGGTGCAGAGTAACAAAATGTGACATGCAATAATGGACAGCAATTAAGTAGCTCCAAAGTAAATACTGACTAGTCCACAATTTATGGCAGATGAAAAGTATCTGAGTCTCCTTGATGTGGGGATTGTATTTGTGACTTGTGTATTTAACTAGTGGCCATCTATATTATCATATCTTGTAAATTATCAGAAATAAAAACCGGTGCTGTGGTTCATGGGTAAGACTGGAGGCTCAGTAATGTATGGCATTGTTTGGCCTGCTGCCTTTGGTGCTTCATCAGGCATCTAATCAGAAATGGTACCATCACAGTTACCATTTTTCCACTTGCACTCCCATCTGCTTATTGTAGCCTCATTTGGTCACTGTGACTGGGAGAGATCAGGATTACACAGTATTAGGTCTGAAGCTTGTTTCAAAAGTCACACTGTTTATGTCTGACTGGCTTACCTATAAGAATATTGCCTGTAAAACCCATACTGCATTGTAAATGAATGTAGAAAAAAAATGATCAGTTCAGTCTTGTTCTGTGCCTCAGGTATCATCTAACTCATCAAATCAGAAGAAAAAGGAAGTTTGACCTTTCTGACCGCTTGCAATGAGAACATAACAGCTGCCATATGGATCCACCCTGAGATGTCCCTGTACTACTGTATGTTTTTTTGACATAGACCCATAGGTGGAGGGATGCTGACAGGTTTACTTGTGGGAAAACACATTTCTGGAGTGATTGGAGGCATAGCTACTGGGCTGACACTGGACCATTCTTGCTGGGGCCCTCTTCATCCAGCTTTCATGTGGTGGTATGAAATGAGTCCCTTCAGTCCCTCAGGCTTGTTTATAAACAAATCCAGGAAAATAATTTTGCCAAAATATAATTATTGGAAAAGAAGGTATTAGGAATGGAAAAGTTAGAATTGCTTGTCCTTCCTGTTTTTTTTTTTTTTTAATTTTTATTTCTGTCTGAAATAATATTGCTTTTAAAGCTGGGATTCAGTCATCACTGAAGCCTGGTGTAGTCAGGTGGCTTAACTAACACTTGTCACTTGATGTTTGCAGTGTCTGGGAACAGACTCTGTCAGTCATCATGTCCCTTCCAAGTGGTGCTGAACTGAGCAGCTTCCACCTTAGAGGGAAAGGCTTCATAACAGAATCAGCTGTGATCAGTGAAGTGTAGCCTTTAGCTGTGCCTACACCATGCAGTGTTCCTGGAACAGTTAGGTTAGTAAGGAGGGAAAAAATGCATTTGGGGATATATGGCAAAACTTAAATCAGAAACTTTCCCTGCACACAAGTAGATGCAATTTATTTTTCCCTAGCTTCTGCATAATTATGACTAAGTGTTAAAAGATCCGCTGCTTTGGCTTCTCATACTGTTTCAGAAATTATTTTATGGCATTATTTTCAAACTCAGGCTTGTGCATCCTCCAAGTTGCTCTTCCCAAGGGACAATACTTCAATAAATAAATTAAAACATCCAAGGCCTTTCTGTAAGCCTTGAAACCATCTAAAATTTAAAACAAAAAAGCTCCATAAATGGGTCCTCAGATAAAAAGCTGATGTAACTTAGCTGTGAGTGGGATCAGAAAAATTCCCGTTATCCCTTTTAATTACATGGAAAGATGTAAGGACTGATTTCAATTAGGTTTCATATACAGTGAGCTATGTTCAATACAATTGCTTCCATTTACACTAGTACAAGCAAAAGGAAGGCTGGGACCATTTTTACTACTCTGGATATTTTAAATAGTTTAGTAAAACTAACACATCTAAATCTCTTATTATCACTTCGCTATGGTAGTGTTTTATAAGCAGGAATGAAATTCTTTCAGCAGTGTCCCTGCTGTAAAGACTGTTCCCATTTCATAGCCAGGGAGCTGAGGCATGTAGGTCAACAACCTAACCCAAAGCCCAATTTTTAGTGCTCTTATGAAAGACACTTGGCTTTTTTAATTGTGAATTGAAGGTAAGTTTGCTTACATCTCAACCAGAATTTAATTCTGTAATTTGTTCTTAAGGCAGCTGTACCCAAGCATGGCACTGTAGGATATGGCAGAACAGCCTTAGCCATAAATTTCAGGTTTGCAAAACTTTTTTGTTGCATCCCTGTCCGTCTTCGCAGCCTATTTGCAGTCTGGGGCACTGAAACCAGTAGCATCATGGAGGTCAGTTTCTAAAAACACCAGTAGGGCTAGCACAGAGCTGGTTTTGGGGCTGTGCCATCTGGAGAGAGACGTTGGTGGCTCCCACCTTCTGGCTTATTCTGAGAGCAGCAGGAGCTTCTGCCTTGTACAGATGCAATTTAATGATGATAGAAAATGGTAGCATATTGTTTCTGTAAGAGGCAGTCTCTCATAGATCCCACAGTGTTCTTACCAGCATGTTTAACCTCTAATCTGGGAAAGAAAAATACCATCTGGTACACACCATCCTTGAAAGTTTGCTGTCCCCTGCCTTGATGTGTACCTGGAGAGCTCATCTAAGTGCTGCATTGAGTTATCTGTGCTGCATGAACCTGTCCAGGCCCCAGAAGAAGTGAAGCAGCTTTACTGTGATGTGCTGAGTCAATACAGCTGACTTTGCAGCAGGGCTTAATGATGTGGTGCAGAATGCCATGTTTGCCTGGCTAGGCTGTTTCCAGCAAGGGAGCTGGCTTATGTAGTGCTCCGTTAGGTATCTGACCAGGACTGCACCAGACCATGTTGGCAGATCCATAAACTCTTAATGTTTAGTGAAGAATATTTTGCTTCTTGATTTTATTTATCTTGTCAGGGAAATGTCACACTTTCCGCCTTTGTTTGCCTATTTATGCAGCGTTAATCCTTTCTTCACTATTGAGGTGAGAAGAATTCTGGCACGAATAAGAACTTGCTGTTAAGCCCTGACAGCCCTGGCTCACTGCAGTTATGCCTCACCTCTGCATTGTCTCTGTAGCAGGGAGCACAGGAGGGGCTGTGTGTCCGCTCGCAATCAAAATCTGCTGTCAGCTGGCCTGTGGATTTGAATCACCACAGTCTCAGTACACGTCCCTGGGTAAACTGGACTGTGCTGTCAGAAACGGAGATGCTCTGTTTCTGATCCTGGTGGGTTCTCCCTTCCTTAGGCAACCTGCTGACCTGAGCTCAGGGATCATCAGACTGATGCTGGACTTGATGTGGAAACCTGGCTGAGCATACTGCAGCTCCAGGCTCGTGGGCACCCACCCACCTCTGGGAGAAGCTGGGATGTGCACGGCTCCCCACACCCAGATTTCTCCTTAGGGGTGGTCAAACATTGCCAATGCTGACTGTATTTCTGGTCATGAGGGAAGGATATTGGAACAGTTTTTCAGTGAGTAAATACCATGCCTTAGATTGACCTTGCTGGTGAAGACACCACTGCTGTGTGAACACGCAGCTTGTTCCTCTACCCCTGGGAAAGAAATGAGGTGAGACTTACAGGTGTGACCTCATGAGTTCCTGCTGAGCTTCTGATTCAAAGCCCCAGCCCAGTAGTGGCATATGTCCCTTGCAAAGAAGTAGCTCTTTCTCATCCCACTTCTGCAGTTCTGTAATAATAAAGTGCCCTCTCACAGGCAAAATGAAATCGTGAGATAGAAGTTTTAAGAAGGAGGCTGGATTACAGGCTTTTGTGTGCACAGGAGCAGACCTAACTGGCTGCTGCTGTGATCTATTTGGAAATCTCAGTCCTATTACTGCTTTCATTTCTTCAGCAGGTTGAAAATAGAGCTGTTTTGACTTAAAAAGATTCCTCATGTACATGCTAAAATGTGCTTATTTCATTTTTTAAAAGTGTCTGTAAAGTACCTTGGAAATAATTGGTCCTGATGTTTAATTAGGTAGTGTTTGAAAAGCACTTTGAAAATGAAAAATGGAGTAGAAGTGCTAAATATTCTTGCCTAAGGTTGATTAATTACGGACAGTAAATCTTACATTAGCCCATGTGATAAATGTGAGTGAGTAGACTGCATAATCTATTAAAGAAACCGAGGCATATACATTTTTACTTCTGCATATGGACCTAGGGATGATTATCTGGAAGTTGTGTCTGCTTCATAGCTTCTCATCCCCTTTTTCATTCAATATTGTTGAAGACTTTAGCAGAGAATTCAGGATCTGGCTTTTCAGAGCTAGCAGAGGGGCAATCCAGGGTCATGAGAACCCACTGGGCTCCTTCAGAGCCTTCCACTTTCAGCTTCACAGGAAGCTGTTAGACAATGAGGCTACATCTCTATTAGTAAATCAAACATGTCCATCTCTTTGCTCCTGAAGTCACCTGGCACTGCATTGCCCCCATGCACACAATTCAACACTTTTACCCTTTGAGAGCAAGGTGGTTGTAGCCAGGTGCTCTAGTGGGGAGAATCCCTGGCCTGTGCAAGCTCAAGAAGTCTTCCTGCAGTTTTCTTGGATGAGTGCAAGTCAGCCCTGGGTCAAAATAATTCTCAGAATTTAACAGTGGAGATGATCGAAGCTCAGTGCCAAAGATGGCCCAGCGCTGTTTATTTTACCAGTACAGATGTAGCTTGAGGGGCTGTAGCCTCACCTAGAGCACTTACCTTTGTTGTGTTCAGAGCACCTTCCACTGATGGAAGAGTACAAAGCTGCTTTCCTACAGATCATGTCACAGTTAGATCATGTCACACGACGTGCATCTTGCCAGCCTCTCTGAGCTGTGGTGGTTTTGAGGCAGCAATAGTGATACCTGGTCTTAAAGGGCTGATGAAGCCAACCACCCAGCTTCACTTGTACTGCAGAATAGATGAGACATTGCAGGACCATTTGGTGTCTTTGACACGTTTCAAGTGGGGTTAATGTATAAAGAGCAAATGTTCTTGTCTCACCTAGACCAAATATGTGAGAGGTCTGTGCTAGTTCTTGCAAATATGGTAAGTGCCTTGAATAAGCTGACACTCACTTACCTCAGATAAAAAGTCTGGAGAAGCCTGTAGAATGAAAACAGAAAAGGAAGGAGATGAGTCCAGAGACTCTTCATAAGAACATATATGCCTTTTAATTTTTTTTCCTATATGACAATTTGCTTATGTGCTGTAGAACAGTGAACTTGTACGACTGGAGGAGGAAGCTTTCTACTTGAAATTGGGGCTTAGGTCAGTTGTTAACATTGGCACATTGGAGTCAGCATTGAACGATTCATGTGAAATTGTTGCTTTAAGAGGATATTAGTTTGAGATATAAGGATAACCAATGACTAGTCATTAATGCTGCTGACTTACCAAAAGAGGCAGGAAATATGAATCACAGAATCAATTAGGTTGGAAAAGACATCCTAGATGGTTGAGTCCAACCTATGATGAAACACCACCATATCAACTAGACCATGGCACTCAGTGCCACATCCACATATTTCTTAAATACCTCCAGACTTAAACACTTCAAGGAGCAGTGATACCACCGCCACCCTCACCAGTCTGTTCCCATATTTAACCACCCTTTTTGTGAAGAAATTCCTCCTAATGTCCAACTTGAACATCCCCTGGTGCAGCCTAAGACTATGTCCTGCCATTCTGTTCCCTGTGAGAAGATGCCAACCCCCCTGGCTACAGCCTCCTTTCAGGCAGTTGTAGGGAGCGATAAGGTCTCCCCTGAGCCTCCTTTACTCCGGGCTAAACCCCTCAGCTCACTCAGATGCTCCTCATAGGACTTGTGTTCCAGATCTTCCACAGCTCCAGAGTTGCCGTTCTCTGGACTCACTTCAGTAACACAATGTCCTTCTTGAAGTGAGTGACCCAGAGCTGGATACAGTATTCAAGGTGTGGCACCCTGGTGCTAAGTACAGGAGGACAACATCTTAACTGCAGAACTGCCACTGAGGTCTTTGATGCAGAGTACAGTGGGATAGTTGGACTCGTGGCAGTTTGGTCAGAAAAGTACAGAAGCTTCGCTTTTCAAATTCAGGTGGCAGATCCTAGAATGTTAAATTATGATCTTTTTGGGAAAGATTGTCACATGTCAATGAAAATGAGTCCTTACTACACAGATAAAGACTTCAGCAAAAGCTCTGGTTCTTTTCACCAGGCTTTGATGAACAAGCTATAGTGTGAAGAGGTATGGAAGGTCAGATTTAGGCATTGGGAAGTTGAGGCAAAAAGTAGGGCCTTAGGCATAGACTTTGCAGTCCCCCAGAATTTCTCTTTCTGTGCATCTCTGTGCCAGGCCCAGCCTGATGGGAGGAGCTCTGAGAGGGGCCCATGAGCCTGAGTGAGATACCTGTTTGGCAATACAGGGGAAAGACTTAGGTTGTGAAGACAGCACACCTCTGGAGACAGGGGACTGTTAGATTGTCACAGGTGTTCTGCTGAAAGACCAGCTTGCTGCTTCTTCTCTTATCCCCATCCTCTTGCATCACTTTCCCATGCTAAAACATTTCTGTTCATGTTTAGGTAGCAAGGTCATACTTTTTGACATGAAAATCCATCAAGTAGGTTGTACAGAGCTCTTCAAAACATCTGAGATAAGACTATGAGCTGGTAGTGGAGGAGCAGATGAAATGGCAAGTCACCCAGTGGGTAAGAAGCTTGAATGCATGGTGTTCATTGAAAGGGGGCAGTGGGAAAGAGATATTTGGAAAATACATTCGAGGGCTGAGGAAAGAGAATAGAAACTTGGAGGACAGGATCTTTTTCACGTTTAAATGGAAAATTCATACAATGTGCATGCCCCCTGTTTCTTGGACTCCTAGAAACTCCTAGAAACTTCTGAAATCTAGTTAACTAAAGGCATGCTATTTAGCACCTCGCTTTTGATTGATCCTTCTCTCAAGAAAGTGTGAATGAGATGCTGAGGTGTGAACAGGGACCATGAGATACACATCTATGGTGAGCTACACACACCCATTCTATTAGCATAACTCACTTGTGTCAGGTAGTTTATGCAGCATTTCATTTATTTCATTTATTTTAGCAAGTTTCTCAGTTGCAAGAGAAGCTTCAAAACACAAAAACAAGAGATCTAAAATGTGTTCCTTATTTTTGCATCAGGAATTCTTGATGATATAATATATGATGGTATCTGCTTCACAGTGCTATGCAACTTGGTTGCAAACTATCACAAGTGACCTATAAACCAGATTTATTTGACACTAAGTTCAAGCTGAAAACAACTTCCCAGAACCCTAGAAAAAGCAGTGAAACTCTATACACTCACTCTAAGGAGGCTTGTACGCGCTTTCAAATATGCATACTTTTATGCACAGATATAATCATGTATCATATTCTTGCTGACCATCTGTTTGCTTCCTGTGAGCTCTGAAATGATTCAGTTGCTATGCCTTTGGGGAAGGCATTGGGTAAGACCTGCATGTAAATGTGAAAGGACGCGTTTGGGGATATGCTAACTCCTGTGTGCTGGGACCTGACGTGCCATGCCTGGTACCAGCTATCCCGTGAGCTCTCCTGGTTGTGCAGCCAAAATGGCTCTAGGATCCATCACCAGAGCTGGAGTGGCGGGACCACCTAACAAGGATGGGTGTGAAATGCAGACAATACAAAATCTGACTTAGTTTAGGTTGCCTGCAGGAGCTAGTGGGATTCAGGAACACACAGAAAGCAGAATACTACTCGTCTGAGACAAAACCCATGTATCTATATTGATATTATCTATATCTCTGTCTATATCTCTGTCTATATCTGTATCATCTATATCTGTGTGTCATTATGGGACAATGCAGACAATAAACCAGAAACATACAAAGAGGAGCTGTAGCCACTTCTATTTAGGTGGGAATGACCAATTTGAAAATAGAACATCCTTAAAAGGAGAGACACTGAATCCAAATGGTGTAACAATCGTAAGAATACTGCCTTCATGTATGTCACTCTGGTGAAATCTGGCTGTCAGAGCTGGAGCTTGATCTAAGGCAGATTTACCTGTCCATGAAGGAAGTTCTGTAACAAGTGCAATATTACATTAACAGTAC
Source organism: Drymodes brunneopygia (assembly GCA_013400955.1). Classification (NCBI taxonomy): domain Eukaryota; kingdom Metazoa; phylum Chordata; class Aves; order Passeriformes; family Petroicidae; genus Drymodes; species Drymodes brunneopygia. The sequence continues at coordinate 1,815,466 of VZTZ01040976.1, forward strand.
ATCTCTACCTACTCAAAGGTAGTACAGTTGTGAATTTCAGATAGGCCTGAAAAGACCCCACAGCTGGCAGTCATGAAGCTTTTTATTTATATTTCCTCAAATCCATGTTCTGTGTAATGTTTTCTGTATTGTTCCCAATGCACAATGTACCTCTGTCAGCCTTTATAACCAAAAGTATATTGCTGTCCTACGCTGCTTTTTGTATAATGGGTTTTATTTCTGGCCTAATTTAGGAACTTACAGAAATATTGCTCTGACACAGGAGCTGAAACCCTTTACCTTACATAGATGTTCTGTTATGCTTTTTTTTAATCAACCCTCTTAAAATCAGGGCTGCTGCAAAAAACTTCCCTTCAGTTCTCTGCTCTGCAAAGGCTGGCACAGGCAGACCCCACAGTTGTGTGCAGTCACATGCAGAATACAGGCCTGGATTTTTCTTGTCAAGTCAATTCACAGTTGTAGGCAATTGAGATTTGATATTTTGATTAGAGTTTTTTCTTATTTTTCTTCTTCCGAGTCAATGATGAAGGAAGCTCTCAGATTCTCCCTTGTATTTTTGTCCCAGTGAAGTGGAGCTTTCCATGGTATTTTCTTTCCTCCAGAACTATTCATCACTAACACTGTGTTGATAATGTGATGACAGTTGTTGCCAAAACTTTCCTGTTCACCCTAAATCTGTTTTTCTTGGTATGAAAATAAAGATCTGAAGCTCAGCAGAGAGGGAACACTCTGTGGTATGAGAGCTCAAGGTGACTGGCAGGAAGGTAGTTATCCAAGGACAAAACCCAGAGTGGGCGGGCAGCATTTTCCAGATTCCAGAGGGGAAGGGGAGAAGAGGGCTGTGAGGCTAAAAGGGGTGGGATGGGTGGGATGTTCCTACTGGGGGTTGGGAAGAGAGACTGTGCTCCTCTTTTAAAGGAAAATGAGCAGCCAGCAGAAACTAGATGCGTCTCACCATGGGGTGAGGGTGGAGAACCCACCAACTGCTGAGACAGTCAATAGGCAGATTATTCATCACACATTGCTAGGAGATTAACTGAGCAAACGTTCTGACAAAACTGATTAGAGCCTTCATCCCGTACGGGGGAACAAAGAGACACCAAGTTATTACACCCAAGCCAAATGCCAGATGATGACTACACGTAGTGGAAACACAAACTATGGAGTGTTTTTTTTCCCCCCACACACTGGGATGACTCTCCCTCCCTTTGTCACTGGAGTCATCACAAGTTACAGTTTGCAAATAGAGCTACCTACAGAACATTTCAAAAGCCAGATTGCTGTGATGTAACAGATAAAGGACCCCCTCCCCCTAGTTTGCTTCTCTTAAAATGTTATCTCGGAGTGTTATCGTGTCTAGAGTCACCTCTTTTCTAAACCGCATTCTTTCCCAGCATTATCTCCACAGCTTACAATTGCAGATACTTAAAATGAGCAAAATACTTGACTTACCCTTATAGTAAGGTTTGGAAGGTACTCCCTCAGGCAAGTGTAAACTTTGTGAGTGCTTCCAGTTTCTGTGTTTGCTCACCGCTAGCACTGGTAATGGGAGAAGTGGCTATGGGTTTTTACTGTGTTAGCTAATTACCATGTTTTCTAGCCTCGCCACCTCCTAAAACAAGAGAATTGATATCAATAAAACTCAATCACTTAATTGCAGAGTTCTGAAGATCGGGAAAGTCATGAAAAACAGCCTGACAAGGGAATCCCTTTCCAGACAACTCTGATTGTTTTCTTCTTTTCTTTCAAAATTTAATGAGTCATGCAAATGATCAGACTAAAACTGCCAAATATCTGCAACCTCTAACAAGTGCCTGCTAACAAGTGTCTAAAATGTCTGCTAAAGCCTAAGCACAAAGCTCAGCATTGGTTTAGATATACCTGTGTAGGTTCACTGTTTCTCAGGCATGAAAAGTCTCCCTGTATGTTGTCCTGCTAATGTACTGACACTTTTTGAAAGGAAGGCCATCGTCTGTTAGGACTCTGAGACATAAAATTAGACAGCCCAGCCCCCTGGGGAGTGAGTAGCAGGAGCTGGGCAATGCCATTGGTGTCTCTTCCCTCTCTAAACCCCTGACTCTAAGGACATTACAACTAATTACATCTTTGGACTGTGCTGACATGAATAAACCGTTTGAGGTTAACTGTCTTGCTCCTTAATGCCATAAAGCCTTCTTTTCATAGAATTAAAGCCTCATTACATAAAAGTGTGTCAAAACATTCCCTTATGCTGGGTTAGATCATGTAAACTGGTCTAAAAAACTTGGTTTTCAGGAAGAGTTGGACTCACTCACTGCAGTAGTGTCTAAGCAATCTTTTATTATAAATGTGTTTTTTCAAGTGGCAGAAAAGTGAATGTCAAATATGCAGTGACTTTTGAAAACCAATGTCTTTTGATGTAATAAGAGAATCCTCCTCTGAACATTAGGGGGAACACTGGGACAGTTAGGAATGTTCCAAGATTGTTAACTAAATTATCAGTTGCTACCTCATGGGTATTTTTTAACTTGCATTTACCTTAGCTATGGTTGCCAGTGTCATCTTTTTAACATGAGCAAAGTGGAAGGAGACAGCAAGTTAGAAAAATATCTATTTAACACTGTGAACCCTAGATGCTGAGTTAAAGAATGCTTCACATATTAGAAGAAGATCTGATAGAAATTTTAATAACAAAAGCAGAAAAATACAGTATGCAAGAGAGAACAGTAGAATGTATACTGTAAGAATATATAAATATAATAGGAACTGTTATGTACATTAACATTTTATGGATCCAGTTGATGTGTTGAGGTGCAGCAGTAAAAAATTAAGAAACCTCAGGAGAATTGCAGATAGCTTACATAATTTATAGCTGATTTCCCCCTAAGTTGTTAAATAGCTTTATCTAGCAAGATGTTGCATATATGATAGCATTTCACAACTAACTTAAATCTCAAAACATGCTGGTGCCAACTGTTTGGGATTGGTTTTTGTTTGGTTGGTTTTTTTGGGTTGGTTTTTTTTGTTTAATTGGCAACTTATTCATCATGCAAATGATTCTCACCATTTTGAGGCCACACGAATCATTAGATGATCTTTGAAAAGACAAGCATATACATCTGGATTGCCCTGGCAAGGCAAAGACTTTTTGCAATGAAGGAAACAGCTTCTCTTTTAAGAAACCTTTTATATCCTTGTAAAAGGCAATAAAATATATATCAAACATAGATGATACTGACTACTCTTTACAGTTGCTATTAAGATTTATGGTCCCTGAAGTTAAATATTGACTTTGGCATCACCTTGGTCAATATTTATCTCTCAGATCAATAAATCTCAATATTGACTGCAACTGAAGCCACCCTGCTTCCCAGTGTTACCTCTGAATGATTTATATCAATATATTTTCCTCTCCCCTCAGTATATATTTTACTTTCCTGTGTTCCTATTTGATGGGGCTGGAGGATATTTCTGAATGAGGAAACCTTTCCTCTGCATAGAGCATCATTATTCCCATCAGCTTACTTTACTCCTTTCCTTATTTCTTTATAAGCTCTACTGCAACTGCCTAAACCATCTAAGCATGAAAAGATTTTTCCTAGTGCCTAACTAAATGTATAACTTCTGAAAGCATACTAGGCTGGATCATTTTCATTATGATGTTACATACTGGAAGTTATAATCATCATAATCATCCTAATCAGTATTAGTGCTTTCTGCTATTATCCTTAAATTTCTATATTAATGTGTGCTTTCCTGCTTCTCAATGTTTTCCTTCAACTATTACAGTTACAACACAACTGAAAATTATAGTTTATTTAAAATTTAATTATTTAGTCCCACTTGGCAAGTTTTTATTATCTCGTTTCCCCAACACAATTCAGTTCATGAAGAAGTTGGTGACATGATCACAACTAGCTTTTCATATATATAATTTTCCTAATATTACTGGATTTTTGTGTTAACAGACCCTTGAGGCTAATTGAACAAAGCTCCTTTACTGAGTCCAATTAGAAGTGAAGTTCATAGTGAACTCCTCTGAACGTGGTACATAGATGCTCGTTAAGGCAAAAGTGGGTTTCTGGCTACCCTTGTTGTATTATCCTAACCTGAATCTTTGAAAAATTTCAGTATTTTTTTACATAAAAGATATGTGTGTGATTTCCTGGACTATGTTCTCGCGAATTGAAATCTACAGGCATTTTCAGTGGAAACAGGGAATTTTCCCCCCTGTTTCTTTCTGTTCTGTTTTACTATGTCTAAAAAGCCATCTTTCTTTTGTTCCCATGCTGCCTGTGTCCTGACTGTGTTTTGGCTGCAATGGCTGCTCTGCAATCCCATCCGAGGGACAGAACCAGCCCAAGCACCCTGTGAACCACAGCGTCGTCCACCTACCCCGTCTTTGATCCAGTGTTACACTTCCTCAACTGTGCAGCTCCAAGCACAGTGATAGCTCAGTTAACCAATAGTGATATAAGTGGTCTTTCATCTGTATCAATTCCAAGAGTATGCATTGGAATACTAGAGGATACTAATATTTTTTACATTATAATTCAAATGCTTGAGACTGTAAAACAGGTCCATATGACCCGTGCTCACACTTGAACGAAGGAAGAGTAGGAGTTTCTATAATTTCCAAGTTGTATTTCTGCAACTGGAAAAAGCTAGAGGAATGCTAAAGTCAAATAACTGAAACAAGAATACTAACCTGCTGCCAAATAATCAGCTAACCTTTTTTTTTTGTTGCTGTTTTGTTCCCATGTGAGGGTTGCACCCTACAGAATAAAATAGTTCTCTTCTACTGAGAGTGTCATGGAAAATTTGCCAAAGAGAAACAAAGGCCTTTCTTCCACTTCCGCCATCTGATATAAACAGCTGCACTGCTGCATGTGATAAATTATCAGAACGGATAAAAATCTTCCTTTCCTTCTGTTTTCTTTAAAATGAGATCAGAGTACTCAGATGAACACAGCCTCCCTCCCTATCTGAGAAACAGAGTGAAAATGGCTTCTGATGACCTTGTACATTATTTGGGTAACTCAGCTAATTAGGGACACAGCAGAACTCCCTTGTGACTTGCCCTATCATGATCTTTCCCAACTGACACAGTTCAACCTCTGACTGCACCAGCAAAAAGCAGCTTTAGTATGCTCCTTGTAATCAAGAGAAGAAATAAGTTTTCCTCTACTTGAATGGAAAACAAAGTGGCTGGAGGGAAGAAAAAGAGAATTCCACAGTACAGTTGTGAATGCAAAATGAAACTGAACAAGAGTTTGAAGTTGAAATACAAATAATTTTATGGTCTACTCCTTATCACTATTAAGGTCCTAAACTTCTGCCATTAGCAAAACTGAATAATTATACTTCCTGCCTTAAACTCTGGAGTAGCTTTGATGTGCACCTATAAGCCTGTTGCACTCAAGTCCATGGGGAACCTGTGTTTCCCTGGCTGCAAACAGGCCATCCCTGCAGCCACTGGAGTGCCAGGGATCACAAGAAGTGTTCCAGAAATGCTTTAAAATGTCAAGGCCAAGTAAATGATAAATAACAGTTTATTAGCTCTGTTTGGTATTATTAACATCAGTACTATTGGTATTAGAGATATCACTGACAATCTGTTTTAGGAACAGGAGGTAGATTTGGTATGAATATCCTGTAGAGTAAATATTTGCAGACTGTTTAGAGGCAACAGTTAATATCAGTGAAGAGTTCATTAGTGTCATGCCACAATTCCAAACAGGGTGGTGGAGAAGCATTCCCTAAATTCTGGACTGGTGACCTGGCTTCAGTATACCTTGCTTCTCAGACTGCTAAGAAAACAAGACCAAAAATGCTGGTGACTTTGCACTGCCACCCAAGCCAGATTACCCATCTTTCTCTCCCACTGAAGCTGATGTTTGCTGATGAGGACAAGAATGCTAATGTGGAGCAGTGATGGATGCTTTTATCTTCCAGTGCAGCTCACAAGGTTAAAACACCTCATTCGATGTGGCCTCTGTTTCCTCAGCTAACTGCAGCAAAGCTGGGTGAGTGAAGAGGATGGTTAGACCCTTGAGAAATTGTCAGGAGAATTTATCTGCCACTTGTTTGTGCAAGTTGGATTTCTTCTTCCTCAACAATAAGAAGGAAATTCCTTCTGTAGGTCCTACAAATTAGATTTACAGCCACTTAAAGGCATCTGGACACGTGTGCTATGTCCTGCTTCTGAAGTTAAGAGAGACCTACCAAATACTGTGATGCTCTGTATGTCAGATAAGGGTATGAGGGACTGATCTGAGAACAAATTAGAGCAATCAAATATGTTTACTTTAGATAAACAGCAGCTAGTGGTTTGGGAATGCATAGCATAAAACTGACAAGTTTGAGAAGCCTGTAAACACCAAAGACAGCAACATTATTCTGAAGGTTCAAGTAGATTCAGCTAAAGAGTGAGGGCTTGTTTACACCGAGAAATTCACTGTTATAATTATGCAGCATAATTATACAGCATAATTGTAATTATCCTGGAATTATTCTGAAGGAAGAGTGTCCACATGGGGAGTTATGCTGATAAAAAGATACTGCTGAATTTCTCAGTGTAGACAAGCCTCAGCAAAAGAAAAGATTGTTTTTGTGTAAAGTCTCTTTACTGTGCTACTGTTACTAGTACCACAGTGCAATACAAAACAGAGAATGTAAATTGTAGTCATAGCTTTTAGTTGATTTAATCTATCTAGTTCAAGCCTTGTCCCCAGAGAGAGACCCCCTACCAGCATTGGCTTGTGTGGTGCATATTCCCATTTCATATGAAGAGTCTTTGTGCTTTCCAGTCCCCTGATTCATCTGAGCCTGTGTCCTGCTCTGCAGTTTAGCTCAGCTAAATAGCTTACATGACAATAGCTCACTCTCTGCCCCTATGGCACTGTCATCCACAGCTGTAAGGCACCTGTCACAAAGAAGATTTACTCTAGTCTATTGCTAGTTTGTCAGTATCCTATAGGCTTTTTTTCATACTTCTCTGGATTTCAGTTAACAAGCTTTGAGCTTCCTCTGGGAAACAATATCATATGCTTAGGCCTGTGTCTGCAAAATGCTGTTCTGCATTAATGATACCAGAAGAGACAAAGTGATACATTCCCCTCAGCTGTGGATGCTCATATACAACCACATCTATAACCATTCCCATTATTTTGTTGTCTATCATCTCATTGGACTAGAAAACTAGGTTAAAAATGTGTGCCCTTACTGAATAAAAAGTCCATCACTTCCATGCACCTATGCAGGAGATAGTTGGGTTGAATAGTAAAACTTTAGGACATTCAGAATGTCCTTCTTACAGTGTATGCGCAAGTAGATTTTTTTCCTACAGTTTGGTGAAGATTTCAAACTGAGCAATCCAGAGGAGTTTAAATATTTGAAGGAAGGTTCAGAAAGCAAACACTGTGTCAAGGAATCGCTGTGATAATTAGTTTGAATAATAACATCGCTACTCTTGCCTTGTCTATTCAACAGGAAGACTGTCATAATCTTCATTTTATAGATGACAAAGAGGACAAGTGGCCTACCCAAGCTCCCATACCACCACTCAGCTGGGAGAGGCAAACTGGTGTGCAATATCTGTTGGATAGATATTGCTTAGAGGCCATGCACCAAGGATAAGTTCATAATGAGATGTATTTTAAATACTTTAAGAATCTGTGTGGCTGCACATAGAGGAGAAGACGCTTTCCTGCTGAAAGAAGAGGCTAGGAGGTTTCATTGAAACAGAGAATTTTAAAGTGCAGCTGACTGTGGGATGGATGAGATCAGTTGTTCCAGAACTGTGTTTTTCTGTGGCTAAGCCTTTTGCTGTTCTTTGTTAATACATAGAGTTTTGCAAACCTGAGTGTTCTGCTTGCACATTGCTTGTTCCATGCTCCTTTATTTAAAATGACACCTACCTCTTACTCATTTTTGTCGATCCAAAATGAAGAGTTACTTTTTTTGGTCCTCAGCTTGTCACGGTGATTCCTCCTTTCTTTTTCAGTTGTACCAATTTTAAACTAAGAAAGCACAGCAAAAATAATATGACTTATCTGCCTGTAGATTCTTCCATGCCACAAAATTGATGTCCAAATTATGATTTTAAAATGGGGAAATGCCCTTGATACAGCCTTTCTCTTTCCCAGTTCCCCTTTCCTATTTATTTAATTTAATTTCTGCATCACATTTTTCCTCTGCCAATTTGTGGACTTCAAGTCAGATTCACAAAGTGACTCGGGCATCATCTGGAAGGCACTGGGACCTCACTGTAATGCTACAGCCCAGGTTGTGCCTTCATGCCATGAATGAGCCACATAGACCTGACTGTGGGCAGGGTTCAAAAAGGCTAAAGATCTGACCTGTTAAATATAGTTCTGAGGAAAAGCTTAGGAGAGTGCTACACTCCCTGCTGCACCTTTGGAGGAAGTGGTGCTTAGCTCTTCCAAATGGGTTTGCTGAGAGCTGTGTGCCCAAACTGATGGAGTGTAAGGCATGGGAAAGGTTTTGTCTTTGTCTAATTGTACTAGTGAGCACAATACTTCCCTAGGATGCAAGATGTCCAGGTTTGTCTTTGTTTCTTCCTTAAGAAGACTGGAGTAGATCTCTTTCCCCTCTCAGAATACTGTCATCAGCACCAGGAGCTAGCAGGAGACCTCCTCTGATGAGGCTTAGAGCCTTATTGCTCCCCTCCTGAGACAGTTCCTCAATCACCTAGGTATTAGGAGCTAGTTTAGATACCTCTGCAAAACACATCTCCAGGATGAAACATCACCGAGGTTAAGCAGCAGCTGAATGGGATTTAGAATTAGCTTTGTGTGGAGAGTTAGATGATTTTACAGATTTATCCTTTTGTTCCTTTAAAACTGTTCGCTTTACCTTCAATTCTAGCTCCATCACTATTGTGTGGGTTCACCAATTACTAGTCCATGGTGCAGATTTCTTCTTTTCCCGAACCATTATTACATTTACAATCACACTGGCTTTTAAAGGCACCATGGCTTTGTCGTTATACAGTGTTAAAGTCAATGTTGATTAATTCAACCTAGCATACACTTGCCAAAATTTCACAAAGGAAATAAAAGTGGATCTTTAAACAGGGTAGGCAGTTTGAACTATAAACTCTAAGCAGTGTAGCTTAACTAGCTCACCACCTTTTATGTTACTGCCTTCTATACACCCAGAAAAAAAGAGAGAATCTATCAACCATCACATTCTAGCAATGTACCTGGTGCAGGCAAAGCTGAAGACTTCTGTTAAATTTTCTCCTTTGGAAGACAAGGTTAAATTGTATTTTACACAAACACACACACACACACACACACCCCTTATCAAAAAAGAGGACCAGTTTTCTCTTTGGAAAATACAAGATTCACAGTCTTGGGTGGAATGCAGACATTTTGGAACACTGCCTTAAAATCAGCTTTCCAGTACTTGAAAGATACTTGTGTTGGAAATAGTGTCCTCTCTGCCGGAACACTATGGCACTATGGTATAAATAAAAGATTGTAAATTATTGCTGCCTAACATTATTAGTAATAGATTTTGCTGTGGGGAAGAAGTTGTCGAGTCAAATCTCCTGTCCTAATTGTTAATTATTGTTGTCTTTGTCTAAAAGAAATTCTGTTATGAGACCAGGCAGCTTTATTCAGTTAAAATGTTCCAGGAAGTTTCAACACCAATCACCTTTAAAAATAAACATTCAATAACACAATGAAGAAATATACAGTAGCATATCTATTACATGTTTTTCCTCTTGGTCACCAAACAATGTTTTCTTGCATTCCCTGTCTTTTAAAAACGAATACTGTGTTGATGGAAGCTGTTCATTTGACTGTCCTAGGGAATGAGCTCTGCTTCTGTAGGAAATTTAGTAATGCATGCTTTCTGCATGTGAACTAGTCATTGTTTACAAAGCCCTGCAAATGCAATCTGGTGTTTATTTGGTAAGAAAGCTTAGTTGCAAACTGGTTGTAATCCTGACTTTAATAAAATAAGATGTAAGTTTAAGTAATAGTGATCTCTTCCCCTCACAGGGACCTTTTTTCCAGTTCTGGAAAAGTCTGAAATTTGTCTTAGTAGGAAATTTTACTCACAAGCCCCAAATGTGCATGCACTTGATGGAAACCTTTTAGGAAGAAAGTCTTTCTCTTTAAGGCTGAGTCCCACTCATACCAACATATCAGTGTGTTTTGACAAAATCATAGCTCTCTACACTAGCATTAGTAAAAATCAAAGGTCACACATATCAATTTGCTGTGGTAGCTTAACAACCTGCCAGGCGTCAATTTAACTGTGCTAACTGTTGGTAGAATTTAGGCACATGCTCTGTGTCTGCTCATCTGTGAAGTAATAAATTCCTTAGCTCCTTAGTTTGAGCTGACCATGCATACCACTGCTCAGCTGGTGGCAGGTAACTTGTGCAGACATAACTTCATTGCGTATCTATGCTTCAATTATAATTTTTTTAGAATTTTTTTTTAGGATTGCTGGTATCAGTAAGAGGCATGTTCAGTGGCTAGAAGCTATGTAGGCTTTTATAGGCCCGTATGGACCTAAAGATTGAAACCACCATGACACTTGCTCACCCTCAGCTATCAGACAGTAATCCTTTCAGGCCTCAAGAGTCGGAACAAGATTTTAACCTCTGTGGTAGGGATTGTGATTTTGCTTGGTTAGTGTAGTAGAATAGTATAGCAATCGGTCCATTAAGGTAGTGACACTGAATAAATACAATTTCTGCTTTATTCTCAGCAAGTTTTCTCACTGTAATGCCACTGATCTCCTCAAACATGCAGAATCTATCTTTCTTTTTTTGGTCCACATAATTAGCTATTTGTGCTGTAGATCATGATGAAACATGTTGACATACATGGAACATATGGCAAATTCCACATTTGAAGCACCTTTTTATGAAGAATATCTGTCTGAATTGTGTTTAATATCTGTTCTTTTTTCCCCCTCAACATCAGCTTAAACCCACATGACTCCAGTTAATTCCTGTTTATCTCAAACCGTTTATTGGCAGCAATCTGTTCTCAGTATTGCCAAAATACATAAAACTGTTACAAGTCCCATGATTTTTCATGGTTTTCTTTACAATTCAAATTTCAGATGAATACCTTAACATTACAATGAGATGAAAAGAGTTGAAAATTACCTTTCAACTCAGAAAAACAAAACAAACCAGAGCTTGGATCTAATTAACCTTAGCAAGAAAAGGAATCACTGAGAATGAAAATCTCTCCAACTCAAAGAGGCCAAAACAAAACCCTCTTAAGTCCTAACAAAACTCTTGAAATAGGATTTAACTGGTACATCAGTGTTGCTCAGGCTGATGTTGATGCTCTGTACGGAGATTAAGTTTACCCTCATAAAGGAGGCTTCCTGCCAACTACATGCAGTCTGTTTTATTTATGACTTTAAGTCCAGAAAATCCTGGAAGTTCTCTGCTTGTTCCCCTGTATTTCAAAGAATTAGGTTATGGCAAACATTACAGGGAATATTTTCTTATGCTTGGATATTTACTGACATTTTAAGTTCCAGAATTTATGTAGGGCAAAGATTTCTGGGGCTCTGTGTTAATTCTTCACTGTCACTACAGCAAAAATTTCAGATTTAAATAAAGTTGGTACAAAGTTGGGTAGATATTATAGTCAACTTACCCCAAAGGGACTAATAAGCAAGACAATATGAGCAAGCTTCCAGAGAAGGGTCGATGGCTTTACCTTTTACCCCAGAGATGTACTCAGTTGGTTTGCATAAGAATAGAGTTAGAATTAGGGACAGGATTTTTAACATCCCCTTTAGGCAACCAGAGCATTGATTCCATCTCAGTTTTAACACAGGTAGAATCTGTTCCAACTGTGAGAAGAACTGTCATTTGTAAGTATTTTAATGTTGCTTCTCTGGTAACTGAATTACTTTGGGGAATGAGAGAATAAAAACACGGGTAACAAATCAGGTTATTTGGGCATTTGAAACAGCATTATTAGCTCCCCATCCTCTGCAAATGCATAGACAAAATATTGGGGTACATACAAAGGAGAACAGAGGTCTTTCCCTGCAGCCCAGGCTGTTTCACAGATGAGATCCAGTGCTGCACAGAACTGTGGTATCTGCTGGCAAAATCTTTCTGGAAGGTGGCAGAGGGGTATGTCATAGAGATCTTGCAGACCGAGACCCCCAAGCTGTAACCTCTTGTTGAAAACTACAGCAGCTTCATCAGCTTCAATACCACTTTTGTGTGTGTCAATACTTTGCCACTGGATGAGTGGCTTTCTTCACTGTATTTCTCAGCATCACTCCAGCTGTCAGAAATTGAAGCTTTCCTGCAGACATAAGCCAAGCCTCAGATTATGGCTCAAAACTAAAGAAATGGGCATAGTGTTAGAGTAGCTTACAACACTTCTGACTGTCATTATTTCTGCTGCTGTTTCTGCTTTGCACCATGCCTTCAAAACTGCATGCTTCAGTGCTGGAATCCTCAGTACTTCTGTAAAAGTCTTGGAAGAGTAGGATGAGATAATCATATCCCATTTTGGTTTGGGATTGCTGAAAGCTGAACAGACTACAGGGAATAACTGCAAGATCAGGACTGTTCTACATAATAATTCCAGATGAAAGCTTCAAGTTCAGCGTCTCTCAAGTGTAACATAAAACATACCTGAAAGAGTATAAGTTTTCTAGATATCCTGCTAAGCCTGATGATCCCTTCTTTTAAAAACATGATATGTTATTGGAAGTGGAAGAGTTTTAGTATCAAAAGTGACAAAATTATATCTGGACATTGGTTGCAATAGTGGGTTTGCCTGTGGCCTATGCCTGGCCTATGAGACCTTTCTCACCTCATAGAAGCTAGAAGATTGCATGGCAAGCCTGTTACATTGATTAGGAAAAAGAATTTTTTAATTGTTTTTTTTTCCAAGCGGAAGTTAAAGGCAGGGAAACTCAAGTCAAAGAAGATAGTACTGTCCATGCCTTGACAGGAAGAACACTGCATGTGTTGTTCGCAAGGTAAAATTGCATGAGGTGGGCTGCTCTAAAAATTCACAACCCACTGGAAAAGTCCTTCAAAAAAGCTCTCCTACTCAAGTCACTCACCCCCTTCTTTCAAATCATCTCTGCTAGAATGGGGAGGTCCCATCTCTTCCACTCCCAGAGTTCTCACTTGCTTCTGATTTGACTCTGACACTCACTAGAGCCCCTTTCGGGACAATTCAACCAAGAAGAAAAAAAAAATTAAATTTTTTTCTTTCACCACCTTAGACAATTGTTTTACATAGGAGTCTGACAAACACCAGAACTAGTGCTGGAGTGGAAATGTGTGTATGAAGTGAATGGATGAATGTATGGAAGATGTATATCTGAAGGGAGGGTGTCAAGACGATGGAGGCAGGCTTTTATCAGTGGTGCTGAGCTGTAAGATGAGAGAAAATAGGCAAAAACAGGAACACAGGGGGTTCCACGTGAACGTGAGGAAGAACTTTATTGTGTGGGTGACCAAGCACTGGAACAGATTGCCCAGAGTGGTTGTGGAGTCTCCCTCACTGGAGATATTCAAGAACCATCTGGATGCAATCCTGTGCCAATTGGACATCCAATCCGTGTGGTTTAGGATGCCCCTACTTGAGCAAGGAGGTTGGACCAGATGGCCTCCAGTGGTACCTTGCATCCTGACCCATTCCACAATTGTGTAGTTCTGTGAAGTCGCTGCACCTTCACTTTTCAGCCACAGGGACTTGTTAGATTTACCTATTCATCTTTTATGTCTTAACTCTTTCTAGCAAATGGAAATACTAAGAGAAAGTAATGAACTCATTTAATTTGTGCATGGGATGTCTTTAGTGAAACTGATTTTGGAGAGATTTGCTCTGTTTTACTCTCAACACCATTTGGATCTCTGCTACAGTACCTTTCTACAGAAATTTACCAAAAGGAGGGATTCAGCACTAACCTCATGTGTTATAATTTATATTTTCTAAAGTGGCCTTTGAGGGGAAAAAAATAACTATATGAAAACTGTTCTAGAGGGGAAAACATACAAATATGCTCCAAGTCAGCAAAAAATGCCTGCAAACTTTCAATGAAGTGTTATTCTGCAGGGACATCTACAATTTTATAGGATGCAATTTCACAGTTCAAGCTTGGTTTGCCATGTGTGGAGAGCAGGCTGATTGCATCAGGTGGTGGATCATTGTTAACTCATTGCCACAGAGGACATAAATGGCCTTTCCCCACAGCAGTCACTAACAGTGACATGGTAAAGTGGTTTGGCCAGGCTGTTATTGGTGAAGGGAAAGCTCTTCCAGCTGAAATACAAAATGAGTGGAATGAAAAATATAGATTTTTTTCCTTGTAATTAAGATCTTAGGATTTTTGTAGCAATGACATGCTTTACAGTTTAAGAACGATGACTCTCTCCTGTCCTCTCCAGTTGCAAGACATCATTTGCCACATCACCACTCAAAATACTCCACAGTTCCCCTTCAAAGTGCTTTTTAAAGTCCTTCTTCCTTAACATCATAAATATCCATTGGTGGGCCACTGGTAAACTTTGACTTTTTAGCTAACTGCCAGTTCCAGTAATTCCTGTATCCTGAAACTGTTCTTGGTGGGATCTTAATTTAATTCTGTATTTGCACAGTGACTTGCCTCTATTTTTGTCCATAAATATGATGAGCCAGACTAATGCAAATAATAAATACATATAATAGTAAGCCAGCTGTAGTGGCCTGAAAGTTTATCTTTGTATTATTCAAATACAGATATTGACATATAGACCTAGTGTAATGAATCATCACATTTTGACAAACTGCACAGAATAAAATATAGCAGCTGATTCTTAGGAGATGAATATAATGTGCTGAAACAAGTCATTCCACTAACCTTCTACCTGACAGGAATTAATGGGAGGCAGATACTAGAGAAGATTGTTTGTCAAAACCAATATGGAGGCCAGCCTTTAAGTTTACCATTGAAGCAGGATGCTACTTCTGAACTTGCTTGGAATGATATTTCTTTTTGTTAATATTATTGATTTGCTTACCCACCTCTGCTCTCCATTTTCCTCTTTGTATCCCAGCAACATTTCTAGCGTTCAACTTGGCATGGCCTTGCAGCAACACATAATCCCAGTGCTTCCCTGTGTCCAGGTAAAATAGTAATGTTGCAGTAGCACTCCTTTGTCCCTGTGGAAACAGAAATAGGTAACTACTGTCCCTTTACTAGGTCAGGGGCCATCAGAGAGATGATGAAACAAAGTGAAGTTACTTGGCTAATACAGTAAACACTGTAAGATTACAGGCAGAGAGCCAGACCATTCGTAAGAGTGTCATGGGATGAATAAAAGAGCAGATGACAGAGCATATTTGTGGAGGCCAGAGGACCACACAAACTTTAGACAATAGTAATAACAATAGGAATTATTAATAATATTCTTGTCAGTGTATTGGCAAAGACAAACTGTAGCATCACAAAAGTTTTAATAGGCAAGCCAGCCTACTCAGCTGTCTGTAATGAATCAACTTCCTGACCAAGTATGCAAAGAGATTTCAGAGATACTGCAAAGCATGGAATGCCAGTTGTATTCTGGAAGTGCTCTAATTTGGAAATAATAGTGGGACATTGTAGGACATAACCTATTACAGTTTTCAACAAGCAAGTAGCTACCCACTTGTCCTGTTAACAAATTACTGATGAGAAAAGATGGAAGCAGAGCACATCTGCATGTGACAACCCAAATTAATGTTGAAGGTATCAAGGCAGAGCATAAGAATAGCCACAGTGTGTTAAATCAAAGAACCACCTAAGCTGCTATCTGAAGGTGGCCAAAAATGGGTAACACTTTTGAATAAGTGATGGTCATTACCATAGTTAATGAAATCATAGTTAAAATAATAGTTAATGAACTTCTAGCAATCCGCAGTTCATATATTTCCCTAATCATGGAAATTTTCTCTGTTCTTAACAGGGATCAATGTGTTGTCCTTTGATTACTCTATTAAATACTTTTGGGAAATCATTTTGGTGTCCATGATGTGCTGTGTGATTTAACTGTACTTTCAGAGAAGAATATCTCATTTCATTAATTTTCAACATACCACCATAGCTTTTCATTAGATGTTCCCTAATTCTAAACACATGTATCTGTTGCAGTTGTATTACCTCCAGTTGCATCTTTGCTATGTGCTTTTACCTATGCTGTAGCTTGAATTAATATGGCTTCACTGTAAAGGTTGTCAGCATAGTATTTTTCATGGTATTGGCAACAGAGTAGATTTCAGGGTCTTTGGTCAAATATGCCAAATATATTTTTATATATATATAT
>VZTZ01040982.1:2568-13507 GCA_013400955.1 Drymodes brunneopygia
AAAAAAAAAAACCATAAAAAAAGGGAATAAAAGCCTCTCTTGTGAGAGAGCTCCGAGCCCAGGTGCTGCCGGGGGTTTTCCTCAAGAGAGGAGGTTTTTATTTTCTCTCATCTGCAGGTGCTTCCAGATGGGAAATCTGTCCCCAGCCCACCTTAAATCTCCGGGTTTAATGGAATTTCGGTGTTTTGTCAGGCTCAAAGGCTGTAATCACTGACCAGCACATAATCACCACTCACTCTCAAACCCTCCAACTTCCACCCGTGCCTTTGGTAAACTTCAGACCTGCTCTGAGCCAAACATTTGGCCTCCTAATCACAGTTTACACCCTTTATTCCTAAACGTTCGGTGGCAGCAGGAAGGGAAAAATCTGTGTTTTTCCAGTTAAATGTTTCCTTATCCCAGCCTTGTTTTCCACCACTATCAGCTGATCCCCAGCCCCAAAACAACGCTGCAACTTTGGCAGGAGTTTGCTGCTGATATCCACAAATATAATTGCAGTGATTTATCTCCCACCTCCAAATTCGAATGGATTTTTTTTTTCTTCCCCTCGCAGATAACAACAAGGACAAAATGGGCCGTGGATAGGCTGGAAATGGAAATTCCCGGTTTTTCTCCTTTCTTTTGGGCTCCTCTTGGGATCAGTCCAGGCAGAGCAGTGGGATCAGGATTGCAGGAATGTCACAGGGAAGGTGATGGGTGAGCCCAAATCCTGTGTCCCTCGTGGTGCAAATCAGAGCCAGGACACTTTGGAAAGAATGGATTTCCATGGAAAAAATGCAAATTACCTTCTCCAGACCGTTCTCTTTCCCTTAATTGAGGAGCTTTTCCTTGCACATCGTTATCCTGCAGATCTCAGAGCTCATTCCCTGATGGAAGAGCCGGTGCTGGGGGGAATTCGGGATTGTCAGAGCAGGAATTCGAGATTGTGAGAGCGGGAATTTGGGATTGTCAGAGTGAGAATTTGGGATTGTCAGAGCAGAATTTGGGATTGTCAGAGCAGGAATTCGGGATTGTCAGAGCAGGAATTCGGGATTGTCAGAGCAGAATTTGGGATTGTCAGAGCAGAATTTGGGATTGTGAGAGCGGGAATTTGGGATTTTCAGAGCAGGAATCTGGGATTGTCAGAGCAGGAATTCAGGATTGTCAGAGCAGGAATTCGGGATTGTCAGAGCGGGAATTTGGGATTGTCAAAGCAGGAATCTGGGATTGTCAGAGCAGGAATTTGGGATTGTCAGAGCAGGAATTTGGCATTGTCAGAGCGGGAATTCGGGATTGTCAGAGCAGGAATTTGGGATTGTCAGAGCAGGAATTCAGGATCGTCTGGGCTGCAATGGGTCACTGAATTCCCAGGGAAACGCCAGGAGCGCTGTCAGGAGCTCTGAAAATGGGTTTGTGCAGCAAAGCTCGGGCTCCAAACACCGCTCCTGAAAAGTGCTCTGCAGCAAGGAGGGGGAGGCCAGGAAACGATTCCAGAGGAGATTCCAGCAGCAGCAGCAGCAATTCCCAGTGCTCCCACAGCAGAGCATCCAGAGCAGCCCAGAGCTCCACCAAGGCACGGGGAATTCTTTGTTCACCCCAAAAACCTGAGCTCCCCCCAGACCCAAGGCAGCCCTGAGATCTGCACAGCTCCAAGAATCCCCTCTCCCCATCCCAGCAGCTGCAGGGGTGGCAGAGCTCGGGGGCAGCTCCCTGCAGGATTTTTTGTGGTGAACCCGACCCATTTTCTGCTCTGAGCACCCCCCACCAAAACCCAGTACAGCTCTGGCTCGGGGAACTGCTTGGAATTGGGTTTTTCTGCCAGGATGCAGCTTGCTTGTAACAAATCCTGTACTTTTCCAAGTTGGCCCCTGTCGCTTTCTGCTGAGAGAGCGAAACCTTTCATTTTTAATTCCATTCTGGGGTTGTTTCTGGTTTGGTTTTTTTTTTTTTCATTGTTTTTTATTGGTTCCTCTGGAAAAATAAGGCGACTCAGCCAGGGAATGTTCGAGTGGGAATCGTTCTTGCAGAAAGTCTCGCAGATTTTGCAGGAGGTTAAACCAAGGAAAATTGGGAGGCATTATCTCCCCAGTGCCAGCCGATGCGTTGCCTGGATTAATGGCTGATTTCAGGAATGCACACATCAGAAATGAGGTGCTAAATTACCGGCAATAGCCCCGTTCTTTATTAAACACTCCGGCTAATTAGTCCGGGAACATTTCGCAGGCTGGGGCGCTGGGAAGAGCTGCAGAAGGTCACAGCAGAAGGCACAGGCGATGGATCGGTGAGCAGCAGCAGCAGCCAGCAGGTCTGTGCAGCCTCTCAAACACAACCGGGAGCTCCCCAGCCCCGCTTTTTCCACCTGTAACCACGGGAAATAAAAGTGAAGGATGATTATTGTGGTGAAAATTGTTCTTTCCGAAGAGGCTTGAGGCTGCCAGTCTGAACTGAGAAAAACTGTGCGGGGTTTGTGTGGGTTCACAGCAAAAGCACGTCTGGAGCAGCACAGCACGGGCTGGAAATGCAAAATTTGGGATGGAGGAGGCGACCCTGGTCCCTCAGTGGGAGGGGCAGAGCAGGGACAGCCCGGTCTCTCGAAGGAACACGCAGATTTCAGAGCAGCAGTTTGAACCACCAAAAAGGGCCTGCCCTTCTTTATTCTCTCATTTTTATCTCTTTCTTAAGACAATCATGGATTGGTCGAAAGAAGTCACCACCTCTGTAAGTTCACAGGATAAAGACATGGTCAATCATCTTTCTCTGCCCCAGGGGAAAGGAATGAAAACCAATTTAAAAGTTCCAAACAATCTTGGCCAGTTAGGAAAACAAGGACTGTGTTTATAGAAAATGCATGGGAACTTCTACTGCAAAATGACAAACATGGAACCCTGCAAAAAGCAGGGTGAGAGTGTGGGGACAGCAGATTCAGTTCATCCCTGCTGGAGCTGCAGGAGGAGCTCCCTTCTGCACCCATGTGATCCTTAGGGTTTGAGCTTTTCTATTTCCATGTATCTGTAACCCTGCAGTTCTTTAGTGCAGAGCTCCAAACTCCATCTCCCGTGGCAGCTGCTGCTCTCCCATTTTGGGGCAGACACAACAATTCCTCAATCCAGGACACCTGACTGTGCCAGGCCCCAAAAATATCAACAAAAGTGAATTTGGNCACCTGAGGCTGTAACTGGAAGATGAACCCTCAATGTGCAAATGGACCAAAATGATAAAAGTGTGAAAATCTGTGACCTGTGGTCCATTTTTGGGTGTAGCCCCTGGGAGGTTTCATCTGCCTGAAATGCATCTGAAGGCAAATATATTCACATATGTATATATATATATATACATATATACATATGAAATACAGAAATTTGAAATACTGTGAATGATTTCCTTCAGTGCAACAACTTTGCTTGAATGTTTGAGAGTTTATGAAGTAAAAGCTGATCCCCAAGTTAAGCCCAGCCCAAATGGCTGAGTTTAATGGCCTGGGCTGGCTCTCAGCCCTGCTGGGAATGGAGAGCAGTGCGGGTATTGATCACCCTGGGATCATGAGTCACTCCCTGGGTACCCTGCTGAATGTCAGGATGCCCGAGGGGCTGCTTTAGGCTTTTAAAAAAAACAAAAAAAGAGAAATACAAAAGCAGTGCGGGCTGTGGAGCTGCAATGACTCTCATTGAAAAAAAACATCTTTGCAGAATAGCTTGGCTTTGAGAAGGAAAATATTTACATCCCTTCTAATCTGCAACAGCAATAACAAGAAACAAACCTTGAAATGGCAAAATAAAAGACATAAAAAAAAAGGGCACGATCCCGCAGTTCCAGAGGCTTTGCAACATTAAATACACTTGAAAGGACAAATCCCAGCTTAGGTTTTAATTGCTGACATTATTGTAATGGAGCTTTTGGAGAGGGGCATGAGGGAGAGGGGAAGGAATGTTTTGTTGTTGTTGCATTTATTTCCATCCTGCTGCTTTCAGGGCTGGCCTCGTGCTCCGTGGTTTGAGCTGAGGCTCGGGAGCTCTGCTTGCAGCTTTTCCCACTGGAAATCACTGAATCCAACCCCTGCGTGTGCTCAGCTCAGGTGACTTTGCTGTGCCTGTCCTGGCTGTGCCCTGAGCAAGGGCTGTGCTGGAAACACACCGAGTTTGGGTTTCCAGGCAAACCAGGGTTTGTAAAATGAGGAATGTGGAATAACAAGGGAATGTGCAGAATTCCAGCAGCCTGCCAGGGCTGCTGCTGCAGTGCAGGGAGAGCTGCACAGCCCGGGCTGCATTTAGGGGTGATGATGTGTTTATCTGCAGGAGATTCATCCAGAGACAGGTTCTGGGCCCTGGGGACCCCCCTGATTGCCAAACGTGCTGTCTGTCCCTGATTGTCCCACCTGGCTGTGATCAAAATGGCTCCAAAGAGCAGCCTGAGTGGTGGCAAGGCTTTTTTGTCATTTTTTTGTTGTTGTTTTTCTCCCCTTCTCCAAGAGAGGCTGGAGCAGCTGTGCAGATGGCAGACATCTGCCAGAGAGATGCATCATCTTACATCATCTGGCAGAGCTCCTGCCAGCACAGAAACCCTGATTTGTCACCCAACAATTCCTCCTCAGAGATGGAACTTGTGTGCAGAGAGCTGGAGCCTCACTAAGGATCTTCTCCTGATGCCATCTGGGTGGCTCGAGTGGCATTCGTGCCAAGCTCAGCCCTCCTAACCCTGATCTGTGGATAAAAAGTACCACATCTGTCACTGCTGAGTGTTTTATGTGCAGCACCTGCCTGTGGGGCAGCTTCTGGTGTTCAGGAGATCATTGAACATCTCCTTAATTGGGACTGGAGCACGACAGCAGCAGCAATGAAAACTGACTCTGAAAATCGAGGAGAGATCCATGAGAAAGAGTTCTGGGAATCAAGGAGAGATCGATGAGAAAGAGTTCTGAAAATCAAGGAGAGATCCACGAGAAAGCTCTGAAAATCAAGGAGAGATCCATGAGACAGCTCTGAAAATCATGGATGGATCCATGAGAAAGAGTTCTGGGAATCACGGATGGATCCATGAGAAAGAGCTCTGAAAATCAAGGATAGATCCATGAGGAAGAGCTCTGAAAATCAAGGATAGATCCATGAGGAAGAGCTCTGAAAATCAAGAATGGATCCACAACACAGAGCTCTGAAAATCAAGGCTAGATCCATGAGACAGAGCTCTGAAGATCCAGGACAGATCCACAACCCAGAGCTCTGGGGGTCCTGCTCAGGGCAGGAGGGGCAGCAGCTGCCTTGGGCTCTGGGGATGATGCTCACGAGCGAATTTGGCCCCCAGATTGGTGATGGCAAAGATTAAACTCCAAAGGTGGTGCCCAAAGGGTTCCATGGAACCCCCAGATGTGCCTGGGCAGCTGCCTCTGGATGCTGCAAATCCCAGAGCCTCCGTGCAGGATTTGGTAACAAAGCAGGGGACAGATTCAGTTCCAGAAAAAATGATTTTTACCTCAACAGCAAGAATTTTCCGGGATCTTTTCCTTTCTCACTGCATTTCAGCACCATCTTAAGACCATGATGTAAAAATAGAAACACTCCTTTACTCGTATTTTTATCCTCTCCACAATATTTTTAGAGAAATGTGAGGCTGACATAACACAGAATCAGAGAGTGAGATTCTGTTACAAGTTTTATTCTTCTCTTACATCCAGTCACAACCAGAAAAAAAAAAAAAAAACCAAAAAAACGTTGGGGAAACATCCAGCTCTGCTCTGGGCTGATTTAAAAATGGAATTATTCCTTTTTCTCTTGGAATGAGTGCCTACCTGCCTGCCTCGTGGGCAATCAGCACAATCCTGTTTTCATTTTCTCTCAGCACAAGGGAAGTTTAAAGCACAGTTCTGCTCCAGTGGATTCGACTTTGGGAGCTTTGACTGGCAAGGAGCTCCCTGTGGTGAGGAAAGAGAGGAGCAAAAAGTTGCAAATTGCTGCTTTTTTGTCGTTTTTTTTTGGATAACTCTTTACTTTTGGGGGTAAAGTGGTCAGTGATGCTTCAGGGCCAGTTCTGTGGGGTGAATGTGCTGAGTGTGGCTCTGGCTCCATGTGCAGGGAATGTGGAATTGAACATTCCTGCCAGGCAGATTTATCATTTTTTCCAATCAAAACAGACCGAGGGGTGGATTTTTTTTTCAATTAAAACCATCCTTTATTGCTTGTTGCCCTCTTGTTTCAGTCCCTTCTCTGCTAATTTTGCACACGCCGGTTTTACACTTCACGTGATGTGATGGCGAGGCCTGGAATTAATGTTATTATAATTTAAAGCAGCAACTAGAACAGCTGTTCTTTTAAAATAGCCAGGTATTAGTGATGCTGATGTCTGTTATTTAGAGGCACTGGGTGATGGAGGTGCTTTAAATACCTCTAATCTTTTAAATTAAAACAAAAACCGGTGACACCATGGGAAGAGTGGAAGGGAACAGTCAATTAATCCTCATGTACTCTCTACACTCCTCTTAATTTCTGTGATTCTGCTCATCTGAGAGTCCTCTCCTCCTCTGAATTGAAGCACCAGAGTTGACTGGGTAGGTTAAAAATATGAAAATGAGACATTTGCTGCACATTCACTGGCAGTGTGCAATGGTTCCATACAAGGGAGCGTGCATATTAAATTTAACATTTTCTCTTCAGAGGTGGAAGAATTCCTTTATTCCCACAAGTGCCAGGTGACTTCCAGGAGTGCCACGGGCTGGGTGACACGTGAGCTGTGACTCAGAGCATGTCCCCAAGGCCCTTTCCCTGGATATTTCCATGACTGACAGCTGCCACATCCACATTTCCACATTTCCACAGCTCTGGCCCTGTTTGTGGGGAGCAGAATTCCAGGAGAAAAGCAGGATCAAGGCTGGTGTGGGCATAAAACACAGAGGTTTGGAGTGCCCAAATTCTGAATTTCTGGGCTGTAATTTTACCTGCCCTGCTTGTGGGGAGCAGAATTCCAGGAGAAAAGCAGGATCAAGGCTGGTGTGGGCATAAAACACAGAGGTTTTGGGTGCCCAAATTCTGAATTTCTGGGCTGTAATTTTACCTGTCCTGTTTGTGGGGAGCAGAACTCCAGGAGAAAAGTGGGATCAAGGCTGGTGTGGGCATGAAACACAGAGGTTTTGAGTGCCCAAATTCTGAATTTCTGGGCTGTAATTTTACCTGCCCTGTTTGTGGGGAGCAGAACTCCAGGAAAAAAGCAGGATCAAGGCTGATGTGGGCATAAAACACAGAGGTTTTGGGTGCCCAAATTCTGAATTTCTGGGCTGTAATTTTACCTCTCCCATTCTGATGACCTCACCCCCATTGCTCTGGCTCCTGACCTCACCAGGGCACGTTAATATCCGTGTGAGTCACGTTGTCCAAACAAGGGGAGCACTTTTACACTCTTACTTTCCTTCTATATTAAGATTTTTAAAAATAAACTGTGCCAAAGACAGCGATGCTCCGAGGGACCATCTCTGCTTTTATTGCCTGCCTGTGAAGAATATTGATTTGAGGTCGTTTTGCATGGTGCTGTCATCCATCATCACAAACATCTGCAGAGCACAGAACAATCCCCCTCTGAGCAGGGGGAATTCTGGGGTGCATTCCCAAATTCTGCCCTTTTTCCAGAGCCTAAAAATGTGGGAGAGCTCTGCTCTGTGCCTTACAAAGCCGGGTCTAATGTTTGTGAAATGCCTGTGGAGTTAAAACTCACTTTTCTTATATTTGCATAGCAGGAGTGGAATTAATTTGACAGATTTCGCTGCTGCCGCTTTTAAATGTGGCAGAAAACTTCAAATTTCCTGCTCCCTTTTATGCCAAGCACCCAGTGAAGTCAATAACTGAAACTTGCACCTTCAGTTATTGATTGATGGGGTTTTTTTCCCCTTCCCATTTTATAGATTAACAAGAAGGAATGCACGGGCACGGCCCATAAACCTCTGCTAATGGCCCAAAAAAAAAAGGGAAATGTGTCAGGTAATGTACTTGGAGCTCCTCATTCCATCTGGATGTGCCTGGGACTCGTCTCCATTGGATTTTCATCATCAAATCCAGGATTTTTTTTTTAAAATTACTTCAATTCAGGCCAGACACTTGGTGGCTTTGCTCTGTTGAGTAATTTTAAGGAGTATTTTTTCCCTATTTCTGGAATTCTGCAGGTGAAATGATGTCTCCAGATTCCCCTTTTTTCCTGCCCCATCCCTAAGCTGGAAAGGCCTTGGGGTGATTTTTCCTCTGCTGAATTCCATGTGAATTCTTCCCCTCTCTTCACCCTGGGAGTTAAAACTCCCAGATAAAAAACTAAAATATTGTTTAACAGGAATAAAGATCCGCTGGTGTCTCCAACACAAACAATGCTCCCCCTCAGTGCAATAATTCAAGGTATTTGTTGTGTGCAATATTCTTCCCTCACTCATCCTTCTGTTCCAATTTTTGGGGATGTCAGAAAAAGAGCTGCCTTAATTGATGTAATGTTCTCTCCTAGACTATTGTTTACCACAGAGGAATTCTCCTGCTTTGCAAGTTGTTTTACTCTTTTGTTGATTTTTTTTTTTTTTTATTGTGGAGAAGATGGCTGGGATTTCATAAAACCTCTCAGTTTATAAAAACTGTGTCAATAACAGCCTGTGCGCTGCCAAAATCTGTCATTCTGGGTGTTTAAAGGGGATTTTTACGGGGTTGCAGGGACACTTTTCACTGTCCCAGGTGGCTCCAACGTGGCCTTGGGGGATGGGGCAACCACAGCTCCTCTGGCCACGCTCACAGGGAGGAATTTCTGCCCAATATTCCATTTAAATTCCCCTCCTTAGGTCTGAAACCATCCCCTTGTCCTGTATTACCTGCCCATGGAAATTAAAAAACAAAAAAGTGAAACCCTGCCCTGTTCTCTTCTGGGGTTTCTCTTTCCAGGCCAAGCTCACGGGGATTTAATCTCCTAAATTTGGGTAATAATTGCAGCAAACTCGGCGTACCCTTCACAATAAGAGAAAATATATCCAATATGTAGAAATCAGGGAATTATTTTCAGGATAAAGAGGTGGGTTTTTTTTTTTCCCAAATATTCTTAGGGCAAGGTTGGCTTTCTGCTGCAAAATGGGCATGGCCTGAAAAAAAATCAAATTACTGCTGGCATTTTCCTGGGGGAGTGGTGGTGTAACAGGGGGATGGAGGGCACTGGGATGGACTGGGATGGACTGGGATGGACTGGGATGAACTGGGATGGACTGGGAGAGCAGGAGGCACTGGGGGGTGTTGGAGCAAGGTTATTCCTGCAGATGCTCAACCCAGTCTGAGCCCCCCAGGGCAGCAGGGAAGGTGTTTGCAATCAGTAATAATTTATATTTTATATATTATGTCTGTATTATGGGTAATATATACCATATATAAATATATATCATACATAAATATATATATATACATATATGGAGAGCAGATATAAATATATGTAGCACATATAAATATAAATAACACATAAAAATATACATAACATAAATATATGTAGTATATATAAATATGTATAGTATATAAAAATATATAACATATAAAAATATAAATAACATATATAATATATATAGCACATACCTAATATACACTATTTTTATACCATAAAATTACACTTTATGATACAACACGTAATTCCTACATTTTATGTTGCTATATTAATTACACGCTATAATAATTAATACCCCGTTAACATTAGCATAATTGCTATTATATTATTAACAACATCCTGTAATTGATACAAGCCACATGCGTGATATATCTCTTTATATGGCGTATATTACATAATGTACACATATTTTATACAGGATGTAATACATATATACACATATTTACATACATATTAAATACATAATTAATATATACATATTTTCTATGGCATAGAATAAATATATACACACATTTACATATATAATAATAGGTAATATATACATATTTTCTATAGTGTAGAGTACATATATATGCACATATTACACACATATTAAATACATATTATAGACATATTTTCCATGGTATAGAATACATATAAATATACATATTTATACACATAATAAGTAGATAATACATACGTATTTTCTATAGCGTAGGATACATATATATACATATTTATGCACATATTAAATACATATTATAGACATATTTTCTATAGCATAGAATACATATACATATTTATACATATATTAAATACATAGTACATATTTTCTATAGTGCAGAATACATATAAATATACATATTTATACACATATTAAATACATAACATACATGTATTTTCTATAGCGTAGAATACATATATATACATATTTATATACATATTAAATACATAACATACACGTATTTTCTATAGCGTAGAATACATTTATATACATATATATACACATATTAAATACATAATATACATGTATTTTCTATAGTGTAGAATACATATATATACATATTTATACACATAATAAATAGGTAATAGATACATATTTTCTATAGCGTAGAGCACATATTTATACACATATGAAATATATATTATAGATGTGTTTTCTGTAGTGCAGAATACATATATTTACATACATATTAAATACATATTATTGACACATTAGACTATTTTATATTCCTTTCCTATAATAATTAACGCGATAATAATTCCCAATAACGTGAAAAAATTAACAAAAACATCATAACCGATAATACAACAATCAACAACATTATACCAAATAACAAGGACGTGACAATTAACAACTACGTGACAACACAACAACCACATATTGCCTTATTTCCCGCTTTATCCGCTACACAAACACATCCCTTTTATTCCCCATCCCCCCCTTTCCCTCCCATCCTCCGCGGCACTATTTGCGGCGGCGGAGGGATCGGCTGGGCGGCGCTGGATGCGCGGAGGGATCGGCGGAGGCGCGGGCGCTGTCAGTCAGCGCGGCGGCGCCGGGGACGCGCCGGGCGCAGCGAGCGCAGCGGAGCGGCCACCCCCGGGCTCG
>VZTZ01040985.1:0-65192 GCA_013400955.1 Drymodes brunneopygia
ATATAGTCAACCCAGGACATAAACAAAAAGCATTGAATTCTATTTGGATGAAAATTCTTTTGCTCTAATTTTTGTATAATGCATGCATTGCATTTTGACTCGTGGGATTTCTGAAATATGACAAATATGACACTGTCTAGAAGTGATGGGTATCAAGCAAGCAGCCTCAAAGTGAACAGTGCATTTGCAGTGTGACTGCAAGTTTTGAGTCCCTGCTAATGAAATAGTCCTGGGGAAGCATTCATCTCCATGAGAGCCTTTACTTCTTCTATCTTTCAGAACACCTCAAAAAGTTTGCTCTTCTTGCTGTACCAGCTCAAGTAAGTTTCACTTGCTTGCAAATCCTTGCCTGGAAGTTGACAAGCCCTTACTTGCTTGTAGCTGACTCTGCATTTTTAGGAGTGACACTGTGTTGTGACTGATCCATTCTGCACCAGACCCCCATGTGAACAGTGTCATTGGTTTACATCAGAGCACTGGAGTCAAAGTAGGACTAGTTTGGCTCAAACTGAACATCACCTGCCCCCCTAGCCTTCCCATATGGCATTTATTGTGCAAAAGGGTTTAAATGACCATTGATGTAAGATGTTGCTGGGCAGCCACGTGGATTATGTCAAGCCACTAGGAAAACGACAATTTTTCATAAGATTAATAATGCTGAAAAAGGAAGTGCAGGCTTGTTGATTGAAGACAGCTGTTTAGTGGGGGAACATAATCCTGGGGACAGCTCACAGGGGCTGAGCCTTGCTCTGGTCTGTCAGCATGGCCTCTGTGCCAGCTCTATGTGGTACGGCGGTGATGTTCTTGCCAGGTCGTGGTGCTGAGCTTGCAGAGTGTTTCTATTATCAGTGTTATTCCTAATGACCTGGTAAAATAGGAGAGGGTGCACGAGAAGTAACAAGAAGTGGTTATCCCACAGGCATGTAGGTTTCATGCAACATTCTGTGTATAATGCCACAAACGATATCCATAATCTATTTCAGTGTATTTTTGTGCGAATGTGCATGTTTAATAAAAATAAATGAGTTGCAGTGTTCATAATAATATTTTTCTCTTACCTTCTTTAACATCTTACTTGTAGTGTTAGATGGTTTTCAATTTGCTGCAGAATTTAACAATCTGGAGATAAACTGGTGTCTGTATAGAATACAATAGACTATTTTCAGTTGGGAGGAACCTACAATGATCATCCAGTTTCAACTGCCTGACCAATCCAGGGCTCACCAAAAGTTATTGTCCAAATACCTCCTAAACTCTGGCAGGCTTGGGACATCCAGTGTTTTGTGGCTTGCTTTGAAGGTCAGGTGTGAGGTCTGGGTCTGACTTAGAGGAAGGAGAAAAGTAGATCGTACTTTAAAAAGTCAGCAATTACCCTGTGAAGTATGGGTAATGTAAAACTTGTCACTTACAAAGGCAACAACATACTCACTCATATATTGATTTGTAGTTCAATTGTTGCTCTCTGAGTGAGAGGTTCCTCCTTCCTGCCCCAATCAATCTTGGATCTTGCATGCAGTTTTTAAGTCACAGCTGGTGGTCGATTCCAAGGTAGGAAACTTGACAGTGTGTGTCATGCTTGCAGTTTAATTTGAGAAATAAGTAAATAATTTCCATTTGTTCTTGATTATTTTTCTTTTTTCTTTTGTTTGTTTCTTTTGTTTGTTGGTTTGTTTTTTGTGTAAGTTTTAACTTTAAAGTTTTAACTTTTTAACTTTATGATATGGTAATCATATTCACCACACTTTTACTAATGTCAGATATATGCCTATATATATATGCTTTGAAATCTTCTTATGCTACGTAGTTCAACACAGCATTTGTAAAACTTGCACAGTCTAACCACTGAAAGGTTCAAAGCATTTGTGCTTCCATGCTGCTGGCAAAATAAGAAAAGCTCTTGAATAAATTCTGTAGAGAGCTACTGTTTTAAGAAAGAGATTCTTATGGTTCTGTGAAAAAAATATTCCACATACTACAGAAGCTGTAGCTAAGTTAATATGTTTGAGTTCCATTTTAACCTTTTCAAAAATCTACATGTTTTATGAGTTCTGGGTGATAGCTATTTCCTTCTCAATAGCAATTCTTGTCTCATACTCAAAACCAAGTGCATAAAACAAGTAAGTTGGAACAGTCCAAATCACATCCTCAGCTTAAAAACCTGCCTCACATACTGAAAAGCTAAAGCCACAAACAGACAAAACTGTTTGTCATCTGGTACCTAAACCCAGGAGAAGCTGTGTAGTAGGAGACTAATAGTAAAGGTCTCCTTTTAAAATCTTTTTGAATTACCCTAATATGCAATGGAAAATCTGATTTTAGAAAAAATAGAAATACTGTCATTTAAATTAGTTTATGTACAGTTTTATTTTATATGTAGTTTACAAAATGTTGAAGCTCTTTTCTTAAACTGTGCTTCACTCAGACTATGCATAAGACTCTCATCTATCACCATTATATCCAGTGCTGGACCAAAGAAGGAAAGCAGCAATCTCAAATCAATGTACCTAAAATGAATACCAAATAGTTTGCTCTCTTAATAAGAGATTTTATTCTTTTTTCTTATTGTATAAAATTCACTTCCTCTTTACTCACATGTTTAAGTTTGCACTCTAGCCTTGAAATACCTCTGAAAACACTGTGTAGAGAGCTTTTTCTGGGCAGTGCTCAGTTGCTCATCCTCTCTCTATGTCTCTTCCACATGCTGATTATTGTGCTAGCTCCATTAAATGCTTATTTCTTGTGTCATCTTTAGTTGAAATGAAAAAAAGATCTTATTTAGAACTGAGTCAAATGTCCAAATGAAAAAGCAGTTTGTCTGTATGCAGGGACAGCAGTGTCCTAGATCCATGGACAGGGGCATGGCCAAGAGGTTGAGAAGAGGACTCAAAGCCCCTGCTCAGCACTCATTAAACCTCACTGAGATATTGCCAGCTTGGTGCCCTCCAGCCCAGGCTCACACCATAAACCAGAGGGCCCTGAAGGTGCTGGGGGAAAGCTGCAGGAGCAGGGCTGGCTCCCATGGCGTCAGAGGCACCTTGGGGCACCTTGCAGCCTTTCAGGTCACAGTGAGGAGCTTTCAGGTCACACTGCTGCTTGCTACAGTATGTGGTGAGGGGCCAGAGACAGCAGATGGAAATTGGAATGAGGGAAATTCAGAGTGGATACAAGAAAAAAACCTTTCCGCCCAAGAAGGTTCATGAAGCAATGGCACAGGTTGCCCTGGTAGGTTGTGCAGGCTTTTCCTGTGGAGGCTTTCAAGGCCTGAGCAGCCTCGTTTGACCTTGCTTCTGCCCCAGTGCCAGCAGGAGGTTGTCCTAGGAGAAGGATTTCTCACAACTTTTGTCTTGGTGCTCTGCTCTTTGATGGGGATTCAAGTTAATTTCTTCTCCCCTGTGCCTTTAGCATCCCAGTTTCCTGCAAGGTCTCCTGCAGCACTGCTGCCCTGGTCCCAAAGCCTTTCGCAGCTGTGATGTGAGAGGCTGCACTTCTGCAGTGCAGACATTCCTGAATGATCTCCACAAATCTTTCATGATTCACTGTCCCTTTTTTTAAGAGTCCAAGTGCAAATTATGAGTTATCTTAAAAGTTGCTTCAAAGCTTAAAAGTGTACCTAGAGTGAAGTTACATGAAGAGACATGGGATATTTTCCTATCTTTTCTTGATGTGTTGCTGCAATATAGCAATGACATAACTGGCTAAACACAAGTAACTTCCACAAAACAAAGAACATCTCTGGCCTCTAACACGGGGTCCTGCCGACACTGATACCATCAAAGATTTCTATTGCTTTTTACTGAGCTTGAAGTTAATGAAAATTTAATGAGTTGCAATTAAGGACTGAAGGAATTGAAGAATCTTTATCAAAGTTTCCAACTTCTGCTTGGTGAATAACAGCAATTGACAAATGCAAACATATTGATTTATCCTTTATCCTAATTGCTATTCTGTAAATGGAATGGGCATTTCTGCCCCAAATTAATAAAAGATTATTTTTGAGGGTTTAATTAACTGTTCTTTAAATTCTTCATTCATCTAAAATGAATCTTCTGTGACAATTATGCACCTTTAAAAAAATTCCTTCTATATAACATAATCTATAGAGGTACACACTGACTTGGCAACCTGCTATTAGCTTGCAAAAGGGAAGATTTACGGTTGGAAAATACCAGCTGCACCTGTTGTTTTCACTGAACAAATCACCCTGAAGTACACCATCACTCCAGCCTGCCACTACATCATTTGTATTGCTAGGAAAGTGGTTTTTTTCTGCATCAATAGTACATATTTTTTTAGAAATGAGTTCCCCAAAGTCTAACTGGTATGTTTATGATTTTACTAGAGTCTTATGAATCATTGGTAAAATAACACACTTCGATTAATGAGTAATATTAGTGATAAAGAAAAGTGTCTTAAGTAAGATCTCAGGGTGTGGTGGTTTTAACCTCTCACAGAGGAAACCTGAGATTTGTGCTTTGCAGATTGCATGTCTCCATTAGCACCCTGTTGAAATTTGACCTTGTGTTCTTCACAGTATCCAAAATAAAAAGATTAGCCAATTATAAACTTTCTGGAAATAATGGATGGTAATCACAACTGTGGTCAAAGAGGTTCCAGGGGAATCACATTTGTGTGTCACCTGAGCATAGATTTAAGTGAATTTCGTGCTGACTTCCTCTGGTCCTGAGGCTTGTTCAGGGCTGTGCTTCAGAGTGAAAGGAGGGATGAAGGGGTCTCTTCCCTAATGTTCTGTCAGGCATTTGGAAAGGGGAGTCAAAGTTGCTCCACAAAGGAAATCCTCAGGGCAGCTCCTTGCAATCATGAGAGCAGGTACATGGACACATCTCTTGTGTTCCACAGCCCATTTCTGTAACAACTTATCATCATATATTCTCACCTACTTGAAAATATGCCTAATGTGGTACAGCTGTCATAGCTGCAGAATTTCCCCCCTTTTTAGTCCCAATTTCTTTCCTCTTCTCTGACCCAAATTGCCTCTTTGTGTCCAGCAGGTTCCCTCACCATCACATGTCCAGTGCACTTGGTGGGTGGTATCAGGCTGAAAACTGCAAAGTTTCCTTTTCTGACAGGCTCTGTAGTGTATTTAGGACAGTAAAACTTGATGCTCTGTTGAATAAATGGAGACAACCACCAAAGAAGGAACTCTAACTGCAGAGTCTGATGGCTGAGATACAGGTGGAACCAAGGCTGATGTAGACCATAACAGCTACTGCAGAATAAGTCATAGTTCACTTAAAAAGTAAAGATTAAACCCTGAATCTGGACCAGACTCTTGTTATGTGGTTAGGTTCCACCAAACTAAAATTACCTGTCCAATTACCTTTGAGTGTAGAACCCTAAATAAGTGTCTTTAATAACTATAATGAAATTGTTTTTAATAAGGAACACGTGACTGTGATCTTATTAGCGGCAAAATAGACCAAACTAGAGGTAGCCACTGCAAGTGGAAAAAGATAGCTAATTTGTTTGTGCTGTAGAAAACTATGGAGAGCATGGAAGGAAAAGTTTAGGCTAAAAGTGTCTAAAACAATGTTAATCAAAGAAATATTTTTCCTTTTTTTACTGTTGTCATGTAACAGTCCTCTTCAAAAGTATTAAGATGTGTGTCATACTTGGCAGGTGGCTGATAATGGGATTATTTTATTCAGTGGAAGACATTGCTTTATGTGAAATATACATTAAGGTCTCATCTTCAGACCTGAAAGTGCTACTTGCTTAAAGCTACCTTTATGGTCACTGTCATATTTTCACCATGTTTTATGGCTGTTAGCATTGCAGAGTTGCTAAATTTAAAGGAGAGGGCAGTAGTTTTCTTTAGATTTATACATTCTCTGGGAGTTACTTGAATTCCCAATTGCAAAACTTCATTTTGACTTGGGAGTAAATCATTTACAAGCTTGTCTTTAAAGTCCAGCAAAGATTTAAAAGATCCATTTAATTCTAATGTTAAATATGTAAGTTGCTCACATTCTATTTTTCCCCTTCAAGGAGTCTTTATTGAGGTAAGAAACCTGATTCTTTTGATCCAAGTTATTCCAGTCTTTCCCCCTACAGACCTTTTCATTGAAAGGCATTTTAAGGACTATTAAAATGAGGGACATCATGAAGGCTTGCTCTCAGAATTTGTAACATTAATTTTTAATAGCTTCTGAATTATTCTGTTTATTTTATGGTTTATAGAATAACATGGTAGATGTGATGGATGCATTTCAGTGGAAGGAATTCAGGTCAGACTTCCTGAAATCTCCCTGACAGCAGACTGGTGCCCATTAAAAGCAGTGGAGGTCTTATCAGAGGGGAGTAACTGTTCTTCTCCTTCTCTTCACCTATTTTCTTTCTGTCTCTCTTTGCATGTGTTTTTAAGTACAGGCCTGTCTGTTCTTTATGTAGCAATCCTTATAACAAATTTTATTTTAACCCTTTGGGATCAAGGAGGGACATATTGAAGTTAAAGTTTTACTTTATTTGATTAATGCACTAGTACAAATGAAACAACTTTGAACTAAGATTTTAATTTTTTTACATCTTTTAGTCATTACAGCAAACCATTATAGCATCAAGAACAGTCAGGTCAGAGAACACTGTTTGGTAGAGCACAGTAAGTAATGTGGTCCTTGGGAAACAGAATATGCATTCAAAACATCATTTTACCAATTTCCTTCATGGTTCTAGGCAGAAATGCTGGTCATACAGTGCCCTCTTTATTTTAACTTGTGCTAACCTACTTTAAAATGGCTATTGACCTTTTTTTAAAGGTGATTTTACATTCCTATATTGTACTTGGCGTGGTCATCAGTTTAGTTTTCCATTCAGAAAATAGGTTGGGATTCTTAATAACGTACTTCACAGGCCCTTATTTTTTATTGATAGGATTATTAGTTCTTTTCAAGATTTTTTCTTCATTGGAAAGACTTCTATTTCAGCTTTCTTTGGTTCATTGTCACCTGCTATTTTCTGCTGTTTGATCATTGTATTAGATTTTCCCTTTATGTTCCTGAGGAACAATGTCCAATGACGGAGGTTGGAGGAACCATCATGGTAACCTGGATACCACCCCAAATGTCTGCCAGAAATAAAGAAAACAACAGTTGCTGCATTCCTAAAGCATGCTATGTGCTGCAATCTCCTCACTCTTAAGTGCTAGTAATTGGGACCGTTTGTTGTCATTTATGTAAATAAGGTAATAAATCATCAAATATGCAAAGCAGGACATCAAGTCATCTGCATAAAATCTCCAGGTTTCAGAATATTTAGTCTCTACAAGTATGGGCAGATTGTAACCAAGAGATATCTTTCCAGATGGCTTGAGCAGGTGAGGATGCAGTGCCTGTGCTTTGCAGAGGAGTAGCGGTAAACTTGGACTGCCTGAACCATTATCTATAGCTATAGAAACACAATAAATGGAGTTGCAGATTTTTTTATTGTTGTTTGACAAACCTGTTCATCTCTCCAGAGCTGCTCAGACAGCAAGGGATCAAGCAGCTGACTGTTTATAGACAGTTTATTCAAACCCATGCAGTCAGCATTACAGGGCACTTGTTATGTGCTGTAAGGACAGTGTAAGTGACAGAAGGGATTGAATTCAGACACTTGAAATTTTGACACAGAAAAGAACCTTGTGCATCATATATGTTGTACTGTGTAAGTAAAACTGTGCAAAAAGTGAATTGCTGTACTCTGATGATGTACATTTTAAATGGGACTTATGAGAAAAAGTATTTTTTTCATTTCTGTGATGCCAAAACCACACAAAAATCACAGATAGCTGATCAGATTAGCTTCTTGAAATATTTATTAATGGGTGTCTGAAAAATACTGCATCTCACAAGTAGAAAAACACATTTTATATTCTATGGTTCACTAAGTCATCACTCCCAGGCCTGCTCCTGAGAAAAGAACACTGAATTGGTGCAACACTCCCTATGCCTGTCTGCAGTTTAGACAGTGTCTCTGACTAATTATTTTGCTTTAAAAAAATTCCCCCAAATAAATGTTACTGTAATACCTGGTTATAAAGCGTTCTATATCTGCTTACTTGCCTTCTGCTCTCCATAGATCTGAAGAGATTTTTCTTTAAATCCAAGGTCTGTGGTGGAAAAAGACTGTGGTAGTCCAGCCAAGAGTACCAGAGCTACAAGTGCCCTACAGAGCTATTCCTTCTCACCACCCATATTCAGAGGACAACTCCTGTCTTCCCATTGTTCTCTTTTCTTTGTAGTTTGCTCCTCCTTCCGAGAGCATCCACCACGGCACCTGTACCCGGGTGCCATCAATGGAGCCCTGCTGGATGAGGAGTAGTTAAAATACTTCATGTGGGATATGAGTGAATTACCTTCATGCCTGAAGTTTGTCCTCCTTTCATTCATTTTGTGCTTACTTTTCTTACCTGTTTTTTACCCCTCTGTGCAGAACTTCATGATGAAAGTGAAATATTGAAACAATGAAAAGGATTTATCTATGCCTTGACCATATGCACAGGATTCTGTCAGTCAAGGATTGTGTCCGTGTCTCCTGGAATATCCAATCTGCTCTTGCTTCCTACCTATTTCCTCTTCTCTTCACTGGGAGATTTCATTCACACCATGATAAGGGGCTGATTTTCTGTAAGGCATATTTTATCTTTTGTAAAACTTTAAGCTGTGTTGTATTTTTGATGTGTTAGAGCTCTTCTAAAGATTATTCTTTTATTAAGAGGTGGTCATTTGAAAATGATGATTCAAAAAGCTAGAGAAGGTTGCAGTTATGCTAAAACAAATTAGCAGCTAACATTTGAAACTAACATTTTCTTCAGAGTAAAATGTCAGTGTAGTGTTACAAATTGTTTCTCTCCCTCCCCTTTTTATAGTGGCAATAAAGACTAAGCCAGTCATAGTTCCACTTACATAATTTCAGAAGAGATTTCGAAATTTGGGCACTATTCTTTTTTAATAAAAAACCTACTAATTCTATAAATTTGTCAAAAGATAATTTTGTGCGCATTTTAAAATGCTTTAAGAACCTCATGTGAAATAATTGCAGATGTAGAAAGCAGTATTCACATATTACTTAACCATGAAGGAATAATAGTGATGATCTGCTGTGATTTATAGCTAATGGATATTCCTTTAAGAACATATTGAGCCTAAGTTCTTATTTGATTTGATTAAAAGATCAGAACAAGTGAAAAAGCTTTGAACCAAGATTGTACAGATTTTAGCCCTTTTAGTTATTACAGCCAAGTAGTATAGCACCAAGAACAGCCAAATCACAGAACAGTTTGCTAGAGTTTAGCAATAATTTAAATATGGCATATATATTTGAATTTTGTATTCTTCTGTGAGTGGCTGATATATAGAAAAAGATAACATTCTGCAAAAAATAAAAAGGTATTTGTTATGAGTTGCATGGGCAGCTGTCCACAGTTGATTGTTCTGCCTGGAATTGCTTAGTGATTAACTTCTCTCATCAGGATAAAGTACCCAGGCCTGCCATCACAGTTGGCACCAATTGGAAATCTTAGCAACCATTTCAAACATGAAAGGCTGTGTTTTCACACAAATGCCCCGTTGCTTTGTTCTTCTGGTGGTGCACCCTTTGGAATGTGGAACTGTGTCTCAGTGTATTTGGGCTCCTGTAACCCTTCAGGCAGGGAAGGGAACCAAGTGCAGTTGTCCAAAGGCATCCCGAGGACAGAACAGCACCAGGTGAGGATAGTAGTGATGTACCTATGCTGGTTTAGAAGAACCATAACCTTGATATAGTTCAAGCTTTACAAATACTTTCATAAGTAAGCCACAGACCCGTGTACTCAGGCAAACCAGGACTTTGAAGGTCTTTGAACTGAAGCAAAATATAAGATGCAGATTTGATAAAATAATAAAGAAAATTAACTTTGCCCTTACTGATGGTATTTCTGGATTTGTGGCAGAATAAGGTATTTAAATTCTTCAGTTGTAAATGCTTTTATCTTTAAGAAAGTTTTTGCTATGGTTTAATTTTCTAAATTTTGACAAAAGGAAATAAAGTAGATCTGAAGGGTTTTTTTCTGACTTGATTTTTTTTTAAGACTTGGAGCTGAGATTAAATTTTTATGGCTGAGTAGTAAATCTCTGGAACAGAATTTCCTGATATAAATGACAACTGTGCTTTAATTATAGCATCTTCTAGGCAGCCATTATATTAGAGCAGGACCCTTAACAGACTTTCCTTTTTAAGACCATATTCAAGAGTAACAGGACTTGCCATAATTACAGCTTGCTTTCTGTTGGAGGGTTTTGCTTGTCTTTGAATGAATGACTAGGTTCCTTTTGCATGGTTTATTTTCCCAGCAAGAATGTCTTCGGATCTGTGTGAAATGGTTTAAAATGGGTTTCAATATGTTGAA
Organism: Drymodes brunneopygia; assembly: GCA_013400955.1. Taxonomy (NCBI): domain Eukaryota; kingdom Metazoa; phylum Chordata; class Aves; order Passeriformes; family Petroicidae; genus Drymodes; species Drymodes brunneopygia. Next base: position 10,382 of record VZTZ01040985.1, read on the forward strand.
TGTGCAGCATGTTCTGTATTATGAAACTATTTCAGAAATCATATATGGAGAAATAAAGCACTGGTACATAGTTCTAAGAAAGCTTTAGCATCTGCAAAATTTACTTGTCACTAATTTTGCATGCTTCAGTTACCAGAAAATGCAAGCTCTGAAGCACCAAGCTTTTTTTTTTATTATTATTACATTACATACCTATCTGTGACTTGCATCTGAAATAGTTTTCATCACTGATCTTGTTCTTTTGGTGCCTATACATTTATTTCTCATTTCATGCTGAAAATGTTATGCCATCTGGTTACTTGCGTAATTTTGTAAAGAGAAGACTTCATTAATTTGCAGTTTTAACGTCTGCACCTGCAACTTCCATTTACTGGTATAGCAGTTGTTGCCTGTCAATAGTTTAGAAAGAGTCTGCTGAAGTTGAAATATTTCTGCATACATGCCTTTCTCTCTTTAGATACTTGCAGGCCAAAATTTGGGAGGGGATTTGGTAGGCTGAGAAAACACCACATCCTGAACTGTACAGCATCAGCTCCCAATTTTTCCTGGTTCACGTACAAGGGATCCTCTCCCCTCCCCAGCTCTTTATGTGCAAATGTAAACTAGAACTCCATGGTTGCCCAAATAAGGAAATTTCAAGCTTTGCAAATGCTTTGTTTGGATTAATAACATCTATAGTCACGTTTCTTTTATCCCAGAGGGCACAAACATTGCTTAAGTTAATAGCAGTATCATAACCTATCTAATATGCTATGGTAAAAATGCTTTCTGTTAGCTAACTCTGAACAAATTCTTGTTGTCATATTTCAGCAGTAACTTATTCTCTAGGCAGGAAAGAGGAGAGGTTAGTTTTGAAACTGAAAGAACAGTGTTTTAAACAGTGTATGGTTTTCTAAAAATATTACTTGTTTACATAGATGTGATTATTCAAAAGCATAAACTGCACTGTTGGTCCCTTAATATTGATTTCTGCTGTGTGAGGCTGTGACAGAGTTTATTCATTGACCCAAAGCACTAGAAAACTTCCTTACAGCACTTTATGAAAACCTGACAAACTGAACTGCTTAGTGGTGTGTTACATCAATATGAAGTTGGCTACCTAAAACCTAAGGGAAAAAGGGCTGGGTTTGTTTTGAACCGCATGTTTGGGGTTTTTTCCGTTTGTTTATTTTTGGTTTTGTGGGTTTGTTTTGGGTTTCTTTAGTTCAAAAGAGTATCTTGGGGTTTCAAAAAGCTTGAGAGCTGATGAAAGACTTGCTCCCCGGGGAACTTCAGTAAGAACCTGTGGTGAGGAGGGAGGCATTGGCAGGAAGGGACCTGCCCCGCAGCTGGGAGGAGCCCAAGCCTCCAGGGCAGCTGGGCTGGGGAGAGAGAACCTGGAGTTGGGATGTGGGTGATGGAGAGCTGGCAGCAGCCCTGGGCTGCACTCTCCTGCTGTTCCAGCCCAGAGTGCACTGATTCACTGTGTCTACATCCAGCCTGAAAAACAGTCAGCTAAGCAACCTCAGCTTATGTTCTGGAATGGTTTATTTCAGGGTTTTGCGGGATTTGGGGGTGGAGGTTTTTTTGGTGTTTTGGTTTTTTGCGGGATTGATTTTTGTTCTTTTTTTAAGGGTTTGATGCTCATAGCTGGAATCACCAGCTTCACATCTCAGAGCCTTTAAAACAAACAAAGAGGACATTTTTTTGGGAACACTGTGCCACAGACTGCAGGAAGCTAAAAGGGATGAATGACCAGGAAGGAGGCAAATCCTCCCAGAAATAGCAGTCAGACATGGGATAGTTTAATTGCTGGGACTTTGGAAAAGGTTGTACATCTACTGTTGGACAGATTTAAAGATATGTAAGCTTCCAGATTCTAAATAGCCTCTCAATAAGTTTGATAATGCGGAATGAGAAAACTCTGGGGGGTGGGAAGGCACTTCTGGAGATTGCCTAGTCCAGCCCCCAGCTCAGGCAGGCTCTGCTACAGCAGGCAGGGCAGGGCTGTGCCTGGTTGGGTACTGCTTATCTCCAGACATGGAGACTCCATGACCTCCCTGTTCAACCTGTGCCAGTGTCTGGCCACCTTCACTCTGTAAGAAACCTTAAGTTCTTTTTCTGCCCTGTGTTTCAGTTTGTGCTCATTGTCTCTTGTCCTGTTGCTGGGCACCCCTGAGAACAGCCCAGCTCTGTCCCCTGTTATCCCCACATCAGATGTTCATGCACATGGATAAGATGCCTACTCCAGGCTGAGCTGGCACAGCTCTCTCAGGCCTTCCTCACATGACACAGTGCCATCAGACACTGAGATATTACTGGACATGGTCATCTTTGACTGCAGTATTCCAGGAATTTCCTGTGTTTGAGGAACATGTTTGACTGACCCCATTTCTGCAGGGCTGTATCTCTGCTGTGAGACAAAGAGCTTCTTTCTTGTCAAAACCAGGATTTTGCTGCTCCCTTTCAGTGCTGAAGTGTCACCTTAGCATCCAAATGGACAACTTAGGGCCTTTCCCGTCAAAAGCTGATGAACAGAACTCCCTTTCTTCACCTTTTTTTGCTGTGTTGCTAGAGAGAGCTTTAGGAAAATCTTGAATTCACAATGTCCTTGCTTTGCTTTGAAATTATTTTATGTTTACAGGTAACATGACCATCTAGTTAGATTCTCCTTCACAGATGAGGCCATTCTTCCCACCAGCAGCCTGTGATAAGGGTGCTTAGTTTGGGTGGTTGTGTAATGTACAGCAATCTCAGTTGGATTTTGCTTTAGCAGTAGTGATTCAAAAACTGAAATACTATTTTTGTTGTCACTCAGGACTGGATTTTATTTCACAATTGTTCTCTGGCAGAATTAAAATATGCCTTTGTAGTGTCAGAGGCATTATTGTCACAGCTTAAAAACGCTTCTTAAGCATACAGCATTTGTGTCTGCTTCCACAATGAGAAATCATAATGGAAGATACTAAAAATTACTATTGATCAGACAGTCCAAGATCTTGAGAGGGAATGACAATACTTCTTAGGCTCACTACAACTGAGCTCTCACATACATACTGGGTTTCACATTTTCTCTTCTTTCTTCACTCATTCTTTACTCCAGTTACATGATTAATTCTCCATTCATCATCCTATTTCCCCCCTGTTTCTGTTCCTCATTGTCTTCTGCACAACCTGCTGTGCCTGAGCACTGCTAATGAGCCCAGTTACTCTCATGCCACTCAGGTCCCTCCTTGTGAGTAGAAATCTTTCCACTCGGAGTTCGTTCTGTATTGATAATATAATATGCAGAATAAAATCATGGCAAGGCTTGCTGTATTGCACTTAATCTGGCACATTCGGATGGGGCAACAAAGCAATAGACACCATGCTTTATAGAGAAGTCGTAAACAATTACCAATTTAATGTAGGACTTTTGGGAAAAAAAATGGAAGTAACTTGCAAAAATATTTCACTGCATTGTACAATTGCCATCTCAGAAAACGAGGAATGGTTGTAGAAATTTAGTCATGTTTTGCTTACTTTTTGCTTGTTAAGCATTTCTCCTAAATATCTATTAGTCCTTCAGCATGTGTAATATTGATTTGCTTATGTTTGTTCTAGTTTTAAAATAAAATGGACCCTCATATTCTATTTTAGATGCAGCATACTGGTTGCCTGGGATATTGAGAAATTCATTTTAAAATTCAGCATGAATATTTTACTGTAACTGTGATGTTTTCTTTTGTTTGCACTGTGTTGCTTTTCTTTAGAAGTTGTTTCCAAAATTATGGTGAATGGAATTTTCTTTTCATGTGACCAAATGCTCTTTGTCTTGGCAGCATTCACAAGCACAGAGCTGACAGAGAAAGTTAGGCAGGATTTGCCTGGGCATTTTCAAAGGAGAGCACCCAGGAACTTAGATTTGAAATAATGGAGCCTGAGGTCAGGAATTTTTTCTTTAGAGAGTCAGTAAAGAACATGATTATCTGTAGTGTGCAAGAAGCCAGGGGTTTTCTAGATATATAAATATACCAGTGAAATAGGAAAGTGTAATGGACAATATTCTGTGCAGTGTTGCTTCCTAAACAATGCCAGTTAATAATAGGGGATTTGGGCCATTTTTCAAAGAGAGATGATATTTGCTGTCAATCCTCCCTTTCTTTTGCTGAGTTAGATAATACAGTGCTAGGAGAATATGCATCATTTAATCCAATTTAAGCTTGCACCGTGCTTAACTCAAAGACAAATGTGTTCTTGACATCAGGAATTCACCATATAGCACTGAAGCAGTGTGGTTTTGGCGCACTGAGAGGAAATCTGCTGAAACAAGAAAGTGTTTGTTTGAGAGGGCTGGGAGAGGAATGCGGGAGGGTCCCACATGCAGAGGTAACCCCACGCCTGGGTAGTTTCCACGTTGTACCTGCGTAGGTGGAGCATTCCCCTCATGCCAGGCTGCTCGTCAGTGCACTCCGGGAGCTCCAGACAGCCCCTGGAAGAGAATCTGCTCCCCACAGCCTGGTTGGGACTCAGCACTGGGACAGAGCCATCTGTTTTACCCCAGCACACATTTGCATTCCACAGGTCTGGGAAACTGCGTGACCACCCAACGCTCGGTGTTTAAAACGGATCGGGCTGGCAGCACAGCACTTCTCATCCAGCTGCGCTGCACACGCCAGCTCCCCAGCCTCTGTGCTGGAAAGTGAGCTGCGAAGGATTTGTTTAGGAATTGCTTTCGGAGCAGGTACATTCCTGCACAGGCAGGATGTCCAAACCCTCTCGCTTGGCTCGACCTGTGTCGGCTAACACAGCTCCAAAATCGCCTTTGTCCAGGAAAGAAGATTTTAACAGCCGATCACGAAAAATTAGGCTAGGTGAAAAGATTTTGAGAGCTGGCAGCGAAGGAAACCTGGTTAAACAGCATCAGCAAGAGCAGGTGGAAATCACAGAAAGGCTTGTGCCACGGAGGGCTCCTTTCCTGAAAGGTAACTGGTTATTTCATGCTGCAAAAGAAATAATCAAATGCATTTGCAATCATTGTGCTTTTAATAAACCCCAAACATCAATTATTGTATAATAGGGGGTATATGTGTGTATGTGTGTGTGCATTGCTTCTAAATGACACATTCTTGTACATAAAGTGTTTGTTTTGAAAATAAAAGGGCTCAAAACATTTTTGTTGTTCAATTTTGGCTGGGTGCTGTATACAAGCTAAAAATGTTGAGCTGTCAAAGTGGTAAATCACAATCTTTTACAGTCTAAATGTGCCACTGTATTGTGAAGCTTTTTTTGAAATAATGGCTTGAAATTATTAGCAAGTGTGAGAAAGATTAAATAGAGAATAATAAAGAGAAAAGAGACATCAGTGCAGGCACAGAATCTTTAAACCCTGCAAGTAAAACTCTTCTTTGTGGGTCCTAACAAGGCAGCTGCAACTATTTCTTGTATAAAAACTGAGGAGATCAAGTGTATTTGGAAAGGCTTATATGCTTTCAGAATGCAAACAAATGTGGAGGATAATATAAGATTACGATCTACTTTGACTGATCTGTTGAGCAATGGGCTGCAGGAGCATTGCCTCTTTTTAACTTAGTTTTTGTGACAGGACTCATTAGAACTCCTTTTAAAAGTAGCCATTTAATCTGCATGGTGTAAAATGAGGGTAAGTTATTCTATCAGGAAATAGAAGTAGTAGTATTCTAATTGTACTCTTTATCATAGAGTTTATATTTAAATATGAACAAGAAGTAGAATCCCTTCAGTACAGAATAGAAATTGCTGTCCCTCCATCCTAAATCCATAGGAAAAAGAAGTGTAGATTATAGACCTTTGTAACTTGAAACTCTACTTTCATTTCACACATGGCATCCAAGGTCACAGTTTTTACTCCCGCCTGAATAAGGTTTAAAAGAATTTTTTTTCCTGCAGTATGACTTTTATTATTTCACAAAGAAGGGAAAAGTGATGACACCTAGTCTTACTCAGGGAGATGGATGATCTGTTTTTCTACAAAGGAAACTGGGCTTGAAGCACTTTATTAATGGCAGAAGAGAGCAAATAGAAAAGCTGGAGGTGGGAGGGCTTAAATTACTGGTCTCACTCACAGAACCTCTTGCTTGTTTAGGTATGTAATGTGGAAACTCATTTTTGATCTTGAGAGGTATTGCAAGAAAGTAAAATCTTGATTAAAAAAAAACCAGATGTACAATTCTTTCTGCACTGGCAACCAATATTTATTGATTTTATAGTAAATTATGTTTCCCAGTTAAGTTTTTACAATTTGAAAACTTTCATAGCAAATCCTGTAACAGTATGTTTTCCACCAAGCTGAAGCTTTTAAACATCAGTTTATTCCCCTTGTGTTCTCTCATGTATTTGGTGCATTGAGAAAAGGAAATCATGCAGAATTTACAGAACAGAAAGTGTCCTTTTAGGGGATGTGATTTTTATGGCAGTCTCAGTTCCTTTGTCACTTTACTCACTTTATCAAAATGTTGTTGGGCTGTGTAATGCTTTGCAACTTCAAGCAAGGGTTGCACTCACTGTGCAGAGTTTTAGGTGAAATTTCTCAAAAAGAGAAATCTAGTGTCTCTCAGTAGTGCCCCAGCATGGCATGTGCTTTTAGTATTTATAGCTTATACTTGCTGTCCTCTTGAGCATGAATTAAACCCTATGAAGTACTGGCTCTCTGCATTGGGATGGTTGTTTCACTTTAGGCAAGATGTTGCTGTGAGTTGTTTTTGTAAGAGATGTTGAAGAACAAATATTGATACTTCTGAAGGGAGCATGCTGTAAGGGTGATGGAAATGCAGACTGGAAATGCATTTCTCTGGAAATGGGACTGGCTGGATGACCCCCAATAAAGTCCAAGTGTTGGCCAAAGTGATTTGAAAGATGTTTTGTGAGAAGCAGGTACAGACCTGGATGGTGGAGGGACAGCAGATATGGCAGAAGCCAAAAGAAACAGTGAAGGGTATGGAAGCCACAAGGCAGGGCCCTGGGGCAGGGCTGAGTAATACAAGAGAGCATGAGAAGCAGCCAAGGGTGTTCATGTGGTCTTGAAGTGGTGAAGAGGAAAAGTGGAAGAGGTGGCAGAGGGCATGGCTAGGCTGAATGAGATGGCTTAAGTAGGAAGCATAGTGAGGACAGGCAGAAAGCTCCTGTGGGAAGAAGACTGGGGCTTGGGGAAGAAAAAATTGGTGAAGGAGAACTGGCTTTTAGGTGTGTCAAAGGGCTGGATTGGAGAAGTGGGAGCAGGAGGCTTTGTTAGGTGGGGAGTGGGGTCCTGAACAACCTGACATGGAAGAGGAGTTTGACCAAATTTCATTCTTTGTTGTGTAATGTCAGTGAAAACCCATTGTGTGTGTGTGCTATGCCTTCAAATCCTGGTCTGTGCACAGAAGAACAAGCTGGGTTGTCTGGATTAGTTTCTAGTGGTGAACTTCACATGTCTTCATGGGCAACATGACACTATTTGTGGTTTCTCTGAAAATTTTAAAATAACACCAAGGAGTGGTGCTAACAGACAGCAATCCAGAAAAGCTCAATGCTTAACAGATAGGAAATACAAAATCCTGGCTATAATTTTTAATGGGACTGTAAACCATGATGACTCACTTTAACTACATTATATGTTGGGGGGTTTTTCTACAGAATTCCTGCCCTGCGTTGTGCAAGATGAGTTGTGCTTAACTGAGAAACTGGGTTTAATTAGCAGGGGGCAGCTTGTGGCAGAGACAAAAGCAGTCCTTGCAGGAAAAGCCATTTAACGTCAGAGTGGATCCCTCTACCTCTGCCACTGAGGTCTGTGTGGCACAGGCAGACCTACTGCTTCAAGTTTCACAGGCGAATGCTGGCTGTATGGATTTGTTTTTTGGTTTAGTTGCTGGATGTGCAAATCTGAGACCATGGGTTCTGATTTGCAGAGCTGAAATCACATAACAGTAACTGAAGTGAGTGTCAGCTGCAATTTTATTGCATGAAGTACTGTTTAACGCAAAGGACTCAAGAAGGTTGTCTTGTACTTACCTGTTATTCTTCATCTGAATTTAATGGACAACTTTGACCATAATTTCTCTGGATGCCAGGTTCATCTTCCTAGAAGAGAAAGGAGGAGTAGAATAAAATTCTTGTTTTATAATGAGGATTACTTTGACCCAGGCTACAAAATTTGTTGCTTGGTCTCCGGACCAAGACCTGACGAAGGTGCAGTACATGAGCCCCAAGTCCACATCCAGAATAGCTAAGATGAATCATTTGCCTCCATGCATATGAAATGAGTCCTGTTCATTTGATGAGGTGAAGAAGGCAATGGCCATGTGAAGGATGAGTTTGTGGGTAAGGCAAGTCTGTAATGCAATGCATGTGCACCTGGAGTGGGAAACAGGGTTGCAGAGACAGTCTGAGTTTTGGCACTTCCCCTCTGGTGAGGGACTTTCTTTGCAAACTGAACATCATTTTAGGATTTGCTGGTTTAAAGAAAAAATGGAGATAGGTAAACCTTTCTTTTTTAATTTTCTCTTTCATGACTGAATCAATTAAAATAGGATTTTTTACCTCTGGGATGTGTTCCTGATTGGAGAACTATGAATTTCTGTTACCCATGCTTTTCTCCAAGAAAAGCAGAGAATATACTGATGTCTGCCTTTTCAATTTCCTTTCTCTCTGCCCTTTTATTGAGTTTTGATATTTGCTTTATTATTTGGCTTCAGATTGTTTCAGTTTGCTTTATTTTTCACTCTATTTTTCTCCATTAGACTTTCCTCCTTGGTTTCTCATCTGCACTGCACTTTGCAGTTCATGGTGATTGGAATGCAAGGCCAACACTTTTAGACTAAACCTTTTGGTATCTCATATTCAGTTGTATCCAAAACTAGACAAAACCTGTTTGTTCCATCCCTAGTTATTAGAAGGGGGCCAAAGGACTTTGAGGATATAGTGGGATTCATATCTATGGTCTCTTCATGCAAAGCAAGCAATAAGAGCACAATAGAGAGTGGCATTAATTACATTTTCCCTATTTTGTTTTTATGACAAACTCCAATGACCATGTAACCCATATGTGTATTACTAATTATCTCTAAGAACATTATGGTTTTTAAATAAATAATGGCCGAGGTTTGGAAATTATTCTTTCTGACTTTTGAGTAATATCTATGGAATGTTTGAGGCCAAGAACTTTATTTGTCAGGAACTTCCATTTCACAGCATTTCCTGACAGGGATGTACCTACAAATACAGAACACATGTAAGACTAGGGGTTTGCCATCCAAGGAAGTTCATTATTAAAGGAATAGCAAAGCAAAGAATGTAAGTATTTAGCCTACAGTATTTTTGTTTCCTCTGCAACTGTTTTAGATTCATCAGGACAGAGACGTAGATCTTGTATATACAGTACTTGTATACACAAATGTTAATTATCTCACAAATTCATTGCTAGCTCTCTTCTTTACTACCAGTACATTTTTTTTCAATTTGAAAGGCAGCATTTTTACTGTGATCTTTAAAAAAAAAATCAGAAATTTTACTACCTTTTAGAGTAGCCTGAAAAACTATAGTGAAACTAGAATTGGTATCAGATGTGCAGCATTATACAGTTAATGGTTCAAAATTTTGAACTTGAGACACATGGCTTTGATAACCTTTAGGGACTAAATTATTTCATTTTAGCATATTAGTATTCCAAATAGAGAAATGACACGGACTGCTAGATTACAAAATAAATCTAGATTAAAAATTTCAAGCTGGAAAAGAGCATTATTAAGATAACTCCTGGAATTTATAGTTGCAATGTAGAAAGAGATCAGGTATGAGACAGTAGACATTCTTTCAATTGCCTACATGAACATTTATTTCTGTAGCTGGTGAAGGATGACTTCACCTGGAGGATGAATAGGGCAGCTGAACATGCCTCCTTCCAGTTAAGATTATGCAGTATATAAACTGGAGTTATGGTTATTGAAAACTGAATGCCTGGACATTTGTTTAGGTAAGGAATGATTGGCCTTCCTCTGTTCTTATTTGCTCTGAGAGCATGACTCAGACCCAAGCATAAAGTACACTTTAGCTATTTTTTTAAGCATGATTTCCTCAGAAAATTGGTCATGTCAAAAATACCTGGCAGGCTTTCTTTCATTGGTAACCTTTTTACCCATTATCTGAATTTGTGCAATTATGATGGAGAGGTAAGGGTCTCAAAAATACTGCATTTCTGTGATATACTGAAACACACTGAAGTTGTGTGGGATACTCTGTTCTGTACCTGTCAAATAGTACATGTCTATATTTTTCTATAATATTGTGGAAAATTGCTGGCTGGGTGGAGAAGGAAGACCTGATTGATATTGTGTTCAAGGAAAAGCTGCAGTGTGAGCTCAACTCTTCATGCACATCAGAGAGTTCACTTGTGGGTAACACCTCATAAAAGCCATACCCAAGGGACAAGCTCAGGTTGGAGCTCACAGCTCCCATAATTCACTAGAGGAGAAAATTCAGACTCCGAAAGAGATTGCATGAATTCTGATGGAAACATTTTGAAATTGAATGTATTCTGCAGCCTAAGTATGATTCAGTTTACCAAGTCAGTAGTCAATCCCAAATAAAAAATAATAAAAGAAAAAGCTGCTTTGGAAACCAAGTTACAGTAGTTGCCTTGCTTACTGAACTATTTTTCAATTGCAAAAAGTATATCCACTTTAAAGGTTCTTCCTCTGGGACCTGGCAGGAAAAGGAGGAGAGTTCTGTACGTCCCCTTGGGAAGCTCAGGATCTTCTGTTTGTTTTACTATAAGGGCATGAGGGATGAGCAGAAACTTCACCAATTCTCTCCACAACTCTGAAAAAAGCTTAAACCATATGGATGAGGGAGTTTTGGAGAGGTTACAATTTCGGGGGAAATTAAGTATAATTTTTGGACATTAATTTTTCCTTAAATTGTGTCTTTCTGAAATCTGTCAGAGGTTTTGAAGCTGAGATTCAATTAAGGGAATGAATAGATGGCACAGATTGTACGTATTTAAATGTTCCTCATCGGATTCTTGCTCCATAAAGCAACTTACCAATATCACTTTCACATCTTTAGGATGTAGGTATATATTTCATACAGAGTATATAACTTTTCATATTTATACAAAATTTGTAGCAGTGTAAGAATGTCATCTAAGTGACATGACTTAATTGGAACTGTAGTATTTTAGTATTAGAGATTTCAGTAGGTGTCAGTCAAACAGTACCATGCAGATCTGGACTAATTTAGCAAAACTTGAATGAGAAGGCTCAGAAATATCAGTCCTCCTGTCAAAATCCCCTCAAGCCTGGCTGTTTCTGTGAAACAGGGTTTTTTTTCTATCCAGAATTGACCCTATTAATATAGGGTGTATAATTTTTGAATGTACTCTTCTATCAAAACAAGAGCTAGTGTTTTGAATTGAAAGCATAACTTTCAGATTTATCAATTTATTTAGTGTTGTGGATACTCTAGTAGGTTAAAAAGTTGCTTGGGAGTTCTGTTTTACTTTATTTGTATGATGTCAAGACAGGACTTGTTCTACAGTTGAGAGGCTTTTGACTGAAAGTGGAAGGAGCATCACTGAAATATGGTAAAAAGAAATAGCAGTGCTTATGTATTTAACATGTACTTGATAAGCTTGTGCATCTTTTCTTTTTTGGATGGACTGTAGTATCCTTCTAGGCTGAAATTCAACTATCTCTATCTGTTGTTATTCTCGTCTCCTAATTAAGTGATGGATTGAACTTTCTTTAATTTTCAGGTTAGCTCACATCATCCTCTGAAATGGGATTTTCAAAGCTGGACACGGTGCTCCATCACTGAGTGCAGTGGAAGGATTATGTTACAATTATTGTGGATAAATGTTTATAAATCCTAGTGCAAGTACAGTTTTTTGTACAATGGCATGGTAATGTTTTAAGCTTCTGATTAACTCCTAGAGCCATTTTTGTTGTTAATCATCTTTTAACTTTAGGCATTGAGGGTTTCCCCCTGACCCAGAAAGACAATCATTCTAGCTGATCTTAATTCCTAAATCCTTTCTAGTGCTAGAAGTGTAGACACAACAACAACTCTTTCCAAATCTTCTGGTATTTCACCCATCCTGAGTGAATTCAGGTAAATACTAAAAACACAAGAATTTTCATCTGTTAGTTCTTGTAGTGCCCTAGGATGAGATTCATAAGATCCCAGCACACTGTCTGGTTTCATTCCTTTTCTTTTCAGATTTTCTTGCTGGTATTAATTATGGAAGACACATGGTCACAGCTGACCCTCTTCTTGAAGTCTGATATGAGAAAGGCATTCAAAAATTCTGCTTTCCCCACACCATTTGTTAAAAACTGTCTTTTCCCATTGAGTAATGGATCCATCTTTTCTTTGCCTTTCCTCTAACTACTAAGGCAATAAGTAGTCACCCAGAGCCTGCTGTTCATGTTAAGGAAAGGGAAAACATGCAGAGCCCAGTCATGAACCAGTTATGCTGCTTTAAAAAAAAAAAAAAAAAGAACAAAAATGCAAAGCTGCAAATATATGAAAAATCAAAACATCTGGAATGCACAGCTATCTGGCTGAACATATCCAGGATATTAGTATTGAGACATTTAAGAACAGGCAAAGTGGTACTATTACTGGGAAATAAGTTTTATGATGGCCACCTCCTGCTGACATAGGTTGAGGTTGTTTCCTGGCCTAGATAAAATTTATCTTGAGCCTCATAGTTTGAGTTTGTGAACATGCCAAGGCCCTTGCTGCAGCTTCAGCATATGAGTAATTTTCTGAGCAGTGAAAACTTTGGAGACGTCTCCTCGGCCTTCTGTCTTCCAAAATGCAATTCACCTGTGGCATCTAGATGTGACACAGACTTCATTAGTTGTTAGAAATTAAACTTTCTAAGCGCCTCTTTTTAGAAGACATGGGAAAAGAGGTTTAGGCAGGGAAGGTGTAAGTGCAGCCCTGCTGTGTGAGGTGCAGGCACTGCCTGGCTAACATGCAAGCTTCAGAGACAGCTGTGCTGCCTGGCTGCATCTTGGCTATCACCTGGAAGGTGCATTGCCTCCTTTGGAGGCTGCAGATTTATCTTCTGGCAATGATGTTCTGCCTGTCTGAAGATGGTCCCTCTCTCCCCATACTCGTATGATTGCCAGAGACAGGTGATTATGACCTCTTTCCCTCTCAAATATCAGTTTCATTAGGGCAGAGGATAAATACTAAGCACATCACTAGTGAGGGTGATCAAATAGCACCTAAAGGGGTTAAAATTCATCCAGCAAAGACCAAAGTCCAGCTTCCACTAAACACATTTTATGCTGACCTGTAAGTTACTATTTTGTGGTGCAGATTTCTCAATGAAGCTTTGAGTGCATGATAAATGACCTCATTCACATGCTGGACATTCCAGGCAGTGTTAAAATCATGCACTCAGTTCATGCACTAGCCATGTAAACTCACATGTTGCACTTGGCCATTTTCCAGCCTGCACATTTCACTGTGCAGTTTGCTTTTCCTACTGATCCTGTGCACACTGTTTGTTATTATCTGAGGCTCATCCACCACCTTTCTGTGTTTCCTATTGTTATATAGTGTATGCACTTCTTTGTGCTGAATTACTTCTCATATCACCATTTGAATGCAGTTCAGGTAATTATGTTTCCTATTTTTCACGCTTGAATAACTGAAGTGTCACTTCAAATGCCATCTTGATCTCTTGGAACTAACTGATCTTTCTTTGCAGGGCTCTGTAGCTCAGGGTTGTGTTCTGCAATGGTTTGCATGCTCCATGGCTGGGCAAGAGTCTTGGAGTGGGGCAAAACTGCAGCTTTTGGGTAAATCAGACTATTAACGTGAAAAGCTATCTCTACACAACCTCAGAAGCCCTTCAGGATCAAGCAGATGGTTTAAATTGTACTGCCTTTAGTGATGGTTAAAATAGGTTCTGGCACCAGAGCATCCTTTGTAATGCTTGTGTGAGTGTGCCTGTGCCTCTACACAAGTCATCCATCTGCAGCTCCCAGGGAAGTTTCTGGGAGACACAGTGTTGGTAGTTATTGCTGAGTAAATATCAGACTGGAATTAGCTGCTCAGGAGATAGTTTTAAGTAGGAAAAAAGTGTAACTAGAAATTACTTGCTGATGACAGCTTTGGTTTATAGTCTGTTGTTTCATATGTTTTTTTTTTTTTATTATCATCAAGCTGATGTGTATCACTGCATGTAAACTAAATAGAGGTGCAAGCAATACTTGTGCCAAGTAATCTATCTGTATTTTTAGAGGAGTTAAGAGACTTATCAACCATACAGTATTTCACCATGAAAGGTACTTTTGTTCAGATGCCACTATGTCCTAATATAATTAGAAGCACAGCAAGGAGAAGCTTAACTTAAATAATATTTTTTTGTTTTTTTTCCAGATTCTTGCAAACTAGTCTTTGCTAGGAAATTATGATGGAGTTCTAGAGACTCATTGTAATTAACCCACTGCAATGTTTGTCTTGGTGAAATTAGGGAATAGTGGTGCATAGCATCAGGGCAGCTGCTGCTTGTTAGCTGGATGGTTTGTAGCAGGCAAAGCAATTCCTTCCTGCTTGACTGGCAAGTTATTTTAACACAGTATAAATGAAAGATTTCAGTGGTGTTCCTAGTTGCATGAAATCCCCTTGGGTGCCTCACTGACATGACCTCCTCGAGCATTAATGCTTCTGTTGTTGCTTTTTCTGGGGGTGTTAGGAGTTGCTGTCTCATCCAGAATGCCATGGAGCTACTCTCTGAAATCATCTAGAAGCTTCATTTAGCAATATCCTCCTGTTTCAAGGACTGAATACCAGTGGCAATAGCCTTGATCTCTCCTTTTACTCATGTACTAAATCTAAACTATGCATCCAGAGATAAAAATGGTGGCCTGTAGTCATCTTCTGTATTTAGTAATTCCTGTTCAGCCTTGAGTGAAAACTGTAATTTTTCAAGTCAAAAATGGACTGCCTTTTAATTTCTTTTTTAGTCAGCTAATCACTGAAAATGCAGAAAATCATGTTTTGTCAAAAGGAAATTTCCACCAGCGCAAAGCCAAAAGCTTTAGGGAGAAAAATGTGTGATGCTCCAGGCTGCTTCGCTGGTGCATGATACAGATCATTGCTCCATCACAGCTGACCCATAAAGATCCACAGAGGTGAACTACAGTAGCATTTTAATAATGATTTCTGTGTTTTCCTCTTGGTAGTAACACAGGAGTTAAATGATAAGTTACAACCAAAAGCATTGATTTTTCTTTAGTCTCTTTTCTGTCCATAAGCACAAGCCTCACTGCTGATGACAGGAGAGAGATTTTTCCAAGCACTCTGAGAGAAAATACTGGTAGAAAATAGCAGGTTCAGCCTTAATTTTCACTCTTCATTACAGCATGTTTAAGCTCACAGTCCTAGCACCAGCTGGTTTTTATCTTCCTTAAAAAGTTCTGTAATGCTTATCAGCACATTGGCTCAAGCCACATTCCTGACAGTTGGAGCTGTTCTGTGCTGCTCAATGGCATGCAACAGCTCATATCTTTATATCCTATAGAACATACATCTATTTATTTCATATAATAGTTCTGATAAAATGTCATTTCTCAAGCAGAAGTCTTGTCATGTTACGTGCTTGAAAGCCAAATCCAATATTTACTGACCATTTTAAAATGATGCTGATAGGATGTGTGGTCGATGAGCTCAGGCATTCAGTAGTTTGTCAGACACTGTTCCAGAGAGATATGAGAGGAAGTTTACCCAAGTGTCCTTATCTCTCCAGGAGACACATTGTATTCTGTAGCAGTAAGGAAATGCAGCCAGCTGATGCTACTAGATATCCTTGCATCATTAAAAAAGCTAACATATGAGATTGAAATCCTGTAGATTGTGACAGGACTATTTCTAAAGAGAGATTCTTAACCCTCTAAAAAGATTCTAACTAAATTTGTTTGTGATTTTTCATCTATATGTTTGCTTAGAAGACATTAAGAGCACATATAGGTCCACTTACAGTTTGAATCATTTTCTATGCATATGTTTGCTGTAGCTGCCATGGAGACATGGAATGAAGTGGCCACTGCCTGATCTGT
This sequence comes from Drymodes brunneopygia, assembly GCA_013400955.1. Lineage (NCBI taxonomy): Eukaryota > Metazoa > Chordata > Aves > Passeriformes > Petroicidae > Drymodes > Drymodes brunneopygia. The sequence goes on from VZTZ01040985.1 coordinate 26,431, forward strand.
GGGCAGTGTCAGTGTGGAACAGCAATCTGCTCATTGCCAGGACTGAGGATCCGTGATCAAAAGATCTGTTTAAAAAATACATGCTTTGGTATGTGGAAATACAGACATAACCTGTGTCTATGGAGGGAACAGTCAGGACTCCCTTCCCTCAGCCATGCCATGGGGTGCCTTTTGGGGCAGGGGTTGCTTGGTGGATTAAAGGTGCTGCAAAGGAAGGGGATGAGGTGTGTGTTAGGAGCTTCTTTAGAAGCTGAATTCTGAACAAGTCAGCATTGGTGGCAAAATCCGTGTCTTCTTTTCACCATAATGATATATGGTTAAAATAGTTGAAGCCCTTGTAAAGGATTCTGAATTTTTTTAATGAAAGGTGATATACATGCAGACAACGTTGCTGATATTTTCAATGGAAAAACTGAATAAACATTTGATAACACTTGTGTTGAGGATAATAAAGATACTGTATAAGATCTCTTTTAAATTACCATAAAATTACTTGTACAGAAATTGATGTAAGTACCTTTTTAGTCTTCAGTGATTTTCAAAAGAATACATTCAGTAACTTCAAAACAAGTTTCAAGTACTTTAGCTTTAATTTTCTGATTAGATGTTTCCAAGGATTGAAAGAAGTACGTTTGAGCTCTGACCTTTTCTGTTGTACTTTCTTAGTTCACTGAAATAGGACTTATATAGACTTGAGGTAAAGAAAGCACTCTTACCACTTATTGTTATGTGATCTTTGCACAGGCAACCCTTGTAAAATCAGCAGCGTGTTTAAGCCACACAAGATATTGATACACTTTGTCAGAAGGCAAGTGCTGTGAAACTGTCAGAGCTCTTCTGACTTTCCAAAAGAGCAAAAAACCCTAAAAGAAAATAGTGTGTTTGGATGATGCAATCAACGTGAATTGCACCCTATCTGCATTGGTACTAAACATTGTCATAAATATTTTTAATGATCACATGATTTTGCTAAACCAAGGTGATGTGTATTCAGCAGTTCTATTGAGTAGTCATAGTCAATATTCATCAATATGTGGATTTCAGTTTTTTGATGTGTCTTGATGTGTGAGATAACCAGGTGTGAGGAGGGGATGAAGAGTGACTTGCACAGCAGATTTAACTGGTCACTCAGTATGCAGGCTACATGTTGAGTTCTTAGGCTTTGTTTGGTAACAAACAAGATTTATGGTTTCTCCTAGCCTTAAGAAAATTCCTATACAGTAGGAGTAATGCAATTCCTTATTTATCTGTCTGGTTTTGCTCTCACCTTCATCTATCTATAAGAGCTGGGGCGCCCTTCATCTGTCATTAGCAGGCAGCCTGAGCACCCTGTTGCTGTGTGTAATTAGCCCTGGAGCAGCCCTCTGGACAGGTTAGGAGCTGAAGAGCACATATCCTCAGCCAGGTGCCGTCTGAGGGCTGCACACTCCCGTTTCAGCAGGCAGGGGGTGCATGGACGTGCCTCTGTCTGTGTCCCGTGGGCAGCAGGGAGCTGTATTTGCCGCCTGTCCACCCTGCCACAGCCTCGTGTGAGGAACTGCTGAGCTGCAAGGCTGAGCTACGGTGAGGACACTGATGCTTTATTGGATGTGGCTGCTGAGCAGGTGTGTACGTAATGATAGTAAATAACATTGACCAGCAACATATCAGCGTGCTCAAAGTGTCACAGTAATAGAACACACTCTGGCTTTGTGGGTATTTACTGTCTCTAACATCAGGTTTGAAATTTGTAGCCAGGTTAATCTAATAGTATGGTTGTGTATTATGAAAGACTTAATATACTAATGCAAGCATTACCTTTAAAAGGTTCTGTTATTTCTTCTATCTTCCTTCCAATACATTTGACTCCAAACAAAGCATTTTTAACTGTTTCTGCAGTTTATAAAGAAATGTGTCCACTTATTAAATCCAGACGTGCCATTTACTAAAGGAATTGCATCCTGTGAGACATCTTGGAGAATGTTCCTTTCATCTTTCAAAAACTGCTTCAGCTGAATAAAATGGGTATACAGTCTCCCTGAGTTCAATTTAGAGAATGTTGTAATTCTGACTTTAAAATAAATGGATATTTGGAAGGAGCATGTTCCTCCCTGCTATGCTGAAGCTCTGGTATTTTCAGTATGGTACAAGATGACTTTTAAATGTTGTATGTGGACAATTGAGCATAATGCATCTAAAGACAACTCTTCTGGTTTCATGAAAGTCTTCTCAGTATGAATTATTGGGAAAACAAGAGATAGGAGAAAGCTTTGGGATCATACAGCTAATTCCATCTGGTGAAGTCTAGACTGCATTTGAAGGGGTAGCTTGAGATCTGGGTTACTCTATGACAGTACTGATAGATGACTGTAATTGGACTCAGAGACACTAAAATGAGAAAGAAAAGTAAAGAGGTTAAGAATTTTTGGCTGGGCTGTGAATCTGTCTGATGGCATTGTTAATGCATTAGAATAGTATGTACTGTATATTAATAGACCACTGCTTTAAAATTATTTAGTGTTGTTCTCTCCTGTTGTCAGCATTTTAGGTGCATTAGATTATAAAAGGAAATTTTAAAAGCCCTGTGAGCACAGACATCCAAGTGAGTTCCTGCATGTCAGATGGATGTCTAATAAAAATTAAAGCACATGTTGAGTTTAGGTTGTGATCATTATTGATTACCTGGGGACACCAAAGGGGATCTAGAGAGTAAAGGGTTTGCTGCTTGTAAGGGCATGAGATACCTGAATCTGAAAAGAAACAGAAGAGGGATGGGAAAAGTTCTTACAAATGCTTATTTGAGTGAAGAATGACTGTGATGCTCCTGTTGAAGTGGATCAACAAGGACCATAAAAAGATGGAGAATGACCCAGGTGGGAGCTGAGCTGATCTCTGATAGACCTGTTCAGTAGATCCTCCCTAGAGAAGATTTTAAAGCAATAAAGTTTTAAGCAGTTTCATTATTATATGTCAGTAACAAAATAAGGTCATTGTCAGTGGGTGGACAATATGAAGCTTCCTCATTATGTGGGATTGATGGGAACAGTTTTAAACTGATGAAATGGGACACAGGAGAAAGTGCAAGTGAGACCCATGTGATGCCTGTACCAGCCTTGGGGGCACAGAGAAATTAAAATTGGACAAATGAGACTATGAAAGTGGAAAAATGAACAATATTATGAGGTGATAGCCAGCAAGGAAAAGCTAGTTCCATTGTTGGTAAAAATTTTGACATGAAGATTTAGTTATGGAAGGAATCCTATCTCATCTGGCTGAGAGTTTGGGTGAGGTCAGTGTGAATGGTGGAAGTGTTGATGCATCAATGTAAGGATCCAGGCAGGTGCATGGAAGCTGTCTGTGCCAAAGGGAAAAGAGTCATTATTCAGAAAATGGCAGTGTCCAGGAAGGCTTGTATTGGCAAGTGGAATCAGTTGCGTGCCTTCTCACTTAAAGGGCATAAAGCTTTGAGAAAGGGAATAGGGGATGAAAATAGAACCTTCATAAATACAGAAAAAGAAAAAAAGCAAGAAAAACTAAGAGAAAAGCTTTACTGAGATAGTGTCACAGTACTCCAAAGGTGGATAGGAATAAGGACAGGGAGAGAATGACTCAGAAAACAACATAGGTCTGTAAAATTTCCAATGGACAAGTATTTGAGAAGTTGCAGGCAGCAGTTAATTAATCTGGAATAAAAAGTGCAGGAAATAGTTTATAAGGCAGACATGACCTTAGCCCAAGGTTCAAAAATCCTGCTAGAAATAATAAAAATATATAATTGAGATACATTGTAAAACAGTTCCCCATGTTTCATTGTAAAAATAATCATCCTAAAAATAGTATTAAGTATAAGCAAGGAGTCTGAAAGTAATGGAAAGTGGACTGGCCTATACAGAGACCTGTGCCATAAAAATCAGAAAATGGGAGAATGAATTGTTAATGTCTAAGAATCTGCTAAACAAAGATGTAACTATTTTTCTAAAAATAAAAATTGAAAAAAGTGAAGAAGAATGGAAATGCAGCAGTGGAAAAAAATTAGAATTTTGACATTAGTGGTGATATAGGTGGAAGGGTTGTAGATGTAATAGGTAGCACTCCTTATATTTTAATGATTCTATCAAACCTGGGACAAATGCAGGGCATCTAATAGGAATGATTATGCAGAAATGGAAATTCTTACCTCCAGGGGGAAGCAAAACTTAAATTATGTAATTGTTTCAATCAGAAGAGACCATATAATCCACATCCAAGAACTTGCATAGTATTTCAATTCCAAAAGCAAGTACTTTTAATAAATATACCACATCAGTTGGTATTACCTGGGGAAATAAATGAAAAATTGTACTTAAATTGGGAAAAAAATGACTCCGTTAAAGAGCATTACTGTAATCTCAATAGTACGTAAAATCTTCTACAAAAAAAAAAAAGATTTTAAGGAAAGAATAAGCAAATGTCACAGAACATAAATGAGTTAAGATACAATGTAGGATCTCCACAAGGAGGTCATGCCTGACTAAGCTGATACTTTTAGTTGAAAAAATAGCTGAGCTAATTCTCTAAACAAAAGAAGTGATGATGTATCCACATGGGCTTCAGTAAAATACTGTATTTGTCATCTGCTGTGTAGAGATTTGTTAACATAGGAATTATGAATGAGTTATAGGAGGAAAAAGAGAATGAAAAGGAAAATCGGAGCTGGAGGATGGGTTGGAGGTCACCAAAGGATTTCCCAAGGACTGACTATGGAATCAGTCTTAGAAAATGTTTCCTTTAGTGATTGTACCATGAAAGCAACAATACTGGAAAAAAAGTCTTGACACAAATTACCAGAAGGATTATGCTGAAGGCTAGAGTTTCATTTAGAAGAAATGGGATGAGCGTATGAGTTGGAATACTGTGCAAGGGGGATGAGACAGACTGCTATCAGAAGTGGAGGGTCATGCACTTGGGAGCTTGTATCAGGGAGAAGCTGGACAGGCATGTGAGTGCTAATCACAAGATAACTGAGGCATCAAAATGAGACTTTTGTGGAAAATGGATAGATTTGATCCTAGCATGGATCATTTGATTTCTGGCAGTATAAGGAAGTACATGTCCCATGCAAGGAAGCCTTAGTGCTGCTTGGTATAAGGTATGTGTAAAGTATAACAGGCAAAAATCTGTGCCAGTGTGATCATGTATACTTAAGAAAAGTAAATTCAAACTGTTTTAGGAGCCTAGGCAGGTTTCTAAAATGCCTTGGGGAAGGGAGAGATGATTTTATGAGGGGAGATTAGAATCCTTGATTTGTCTGACTCTGTAAAAAAGAAAATTGAGAAGAAATACAGTCACTGTCTCACACATCAGAGGATTTTTGTACATAAAAGTTCTTGCACAAAAAGAAATCATTACACACTGATCTTGAGAATCTGTGGGGTGGAAATTTAGGCAGCTTTCAAATATGAAGCACAGTGGGACAAGGCACCTGACTAATTTTTAGATGAAAACGTGTTGATTCACAAAAAAAGTATATAATGTAGTGCTTACAGGGAAGGGGTTTGGTGATAAAATGGATTTCTCTTCCTAATGAAAGGAGACACTGGAAAGATGGGGAGGGAAGACTGTTTAAAATCATACTGGTAAAGGTAGCACGGTGATATAGTTGTAAATTATGAAACTCATGTGTTTTTGATAGAGAAGGGAGGAAACCCACATATAATACTGTTATCTCCAAAAACTACACACCACAATAGTTTTTTAAACAGAATTTTGCTTGTCTGGGAAGACTTAAACTAATTTGGTCCCTTTTAACTGTGTGGATAGTTTTGTTAAATGAAAACCTACCTATATTTCTAAACATGTTTTATTTTAAACATTTTTTTCTACTTTCTTTTAGTAAAAGTGTTTTTTACACTGCACATCTGAAAAGGAAAGTCATACTGCAGCTGGCATTTTGCTAAGTTTTTCACATAAAACCTTGATATATGCCAAGTGTGACTGTATTTTGCTGTATATTTATAAGAGTAATTCTTTTTGATGTTACCTTTCTGCAGTAAAACACAATTTCTTGCAACTTATGGAAAGCATAAACTTTATTACTCTCATATTTAGCATAGAGAAGAAAATCTCACAGCAAAAGAGTAGTTAGTGTCTTGCATTAATATTTCTATGATTAGTATGAGAAGTTGAGCTGATTATTTTTATTGCCTGATTTAAAAGTAGAATTGTATAAATGGACTTCGTGCAGTGCTGTGTAATGTAATCCTCGTCATGGCAGCAAAGAAGGAGGAAAGGTTTCTGCTGGAAATGGCTTTTAGTGTAGCTCACTAATGCAGACTTTCCTACAACAGCACAGAAAGATATTGGCAGCCTCAGGCTATGTTTCCTATAATGTCACTTTAGTTATTCCAGTTTTTTTGGGCTTCCTTTTTCAGCTTGAAGGAATTAAGTCCCATTGAGATGGAAAAGATCCATATCTGAAATAGCGTAAATTGTTTGTTGATTTTGTGAAATGTGTAAGTCATAATGTGAGCAAAAACAAATCTCTAACTTTGATGGCATGCTGTGAACTTTCTCCCTCCACCAGAATGTTTGTCCTTGGAGGTGATACACGGTGGAAGCTTTCTAAGGGCAAGGATAACAATACAGTGATGTGTTCCTGGAACTAGAGCATTGGGCTAAATGTTTTGCTTGTTTGTTATTTTTTCCAATTTGTTTCAAGTAAATGATGATCATTTACAGAGACTTGGAGACCTTGGTGAATAAATGAATCCCAGGAAAATATTAGGCGGTCGCCTGCTGCCTTGTTTAGAAGAAACAGTGTTTTCAGAGAGGCAGGAGGTCCTGCTGGAGGGTGGCATTTGTGACATCTGCCACAGGGCAGAAGCCAGCCATGAGCTCTGCTGGGCTGCTGTTATCCTGCTATTTCCTCTGCAAATGGGTAGTCCAGCTTGACACATAGTGCCTTTTGGAATTTTGGCTCCATCAATGCAATTGCATTGCTTCCAGCTCAGTTGTGATGGTGTGGCTGAGATGGGAATCTGGTGTAGGGTCCTGGAGGGGGAGGATGCCCCCGTGCCTGCCAGCTTGGCCTCTGCCCATGAGCAGTGGTGTCCCTGCTGAGCTGGGCAGCACCAGGCAGGGGAGGAGTGACCTGAGCAAGGCAAGAGCTTGAGCCCTGCAGAGATGGGAAAGGTGGCACTGTCCTGGATTTGCACTGTTCTCAGCCTCTCAGCTAGGTCACCAGTGGGTGTGAGCACAGGGAGGGATTTCTCTGCCAGGCAATGATGAGTCACCAGTGGGACCCACAGGTGGGAGACTGCCTGTTTCAGGAATTACAAATGATACACTGGTTGAGGAATGTAGGTGGAATAGGGATGGGCCCAATATGAAGCAAGCCTACTTGCAAGTTTGTGATTTCTCAGTGAATCTTCTCCCTCAATATTTTTGTTTTGAATGTTCAAAACAACTCTGCATTTTATAACTAAACATATTGGTGTTTTTTGTGTTACTTCCTGCTGAGACATAACTAGGGCATGTGGAGGATCTTGGAGGAGATCTAAGATAATTATCATCTGAGATTTCTATCCTCAAGTTGCAGACCATGCTGTGTAACAAAATCTGAATATTCATTTTGAACTTTTGGGGTTTGCTTATCCAAACTGTTTGAAATTTGCCAATCATTATTAAAGCTAAAATCTTCTCTTTGCTTCAGTTACTGAGAGAGATTGCAAATCTTACTTGGGAGAGTAGTCAGTATGGGGAGATGGACCACATAGCTCCAACTTTGAAAGTGGGACAGTCCAAGTTTAGTGTTCTATTTTCTGTTTAAAAATTCCCCTAAAGCAATGGAGAAAGGGCATCTAAAAACTTATATTTCCCTTTTGAAATTTATAAATAGAGGCAATTCTCCCTCAGCAAGCTGTAATAGCCAGCTTTGCTATTTGCTTGTTTATTTGAGCAATGATGAAATTACATAACTTTTCTTTAGGTAATACATTCATCAACATAAGCAAAGTCAGTTCTTGTCTTTTATATCTGGATATACAGTTTTCCCACTATGCCTTCTTCCTATATATGAATTACATAGTTTTAGCCCCTGAACAACTGAGCCTCAAGAGTAGAATATGGTGTCAGCAGAGTGTCCAGCTCATCATCCCCCATGAAAATAGATTTCTATAATGCAATTTGTGGTTGCATGTGTGACACAGACTCACAGTTTGTTTTGTATTCAAGATAGAATAGAAATAGAAATGTTATTTCTGTTCATTATTGTCATGTTTTTCTTTCCCTTAGCTTGATTTCATCTTACTCTCTTACCTTTCCTTTGCCCTCCATCAGCTTTCTCACCTCTTATTCTCCCCATTGTAACAAGTTTTTATTTCCCTTTGCTGCCTCACTGTGTCTGGCTTTAGTTTGTGCTGTTTCTCCTGTTCTCTCTGCATATTTTTCTTTCTACTAATTTTGTAAAATGGACCACTGTCTGTGTTTGGATGAAGTGAGAGTGAATGTACGTGATCCTGAGGATGAAAACTTAAAGCACCTTTGATGGCCAAGTCTGTGGCTGTAGAAATAACGCAGTCAGGCTGAGTGCTGTGAAGGCAGAAGGCCACACCTTTCTTAAAATAAAAGGTGGGAAAGTTTGCCCGTTTTTTCCCTGTCATTTCGTAATATAAAGTTGGTTGCTCTTCAGAGTGATCCAAGTGGCTGAATAGATTTTGTTCATGCCCCTGGACTGGGCAATCAGGAAACAAAGGAATCCACATGTGACACAGGAGGCCGATGGTAGGGGAGAAACCTTCGATGAATTTAGAGGGGAAGGGATTTATCTGACTCCTCAAGGAGAAAATTACTGATTCTTGCACTCACAGGATAGTTCTATGGGATAGTGTGAAATGAGCACCTTCAGGACTTGGAGCCTCTTTGGAAGAGTTTCCATTGCACTGTACCATGAAATCAAAGGCAGGCAAGGAGAGGTTTTTCCCCCTGCTTTGTTTAACTGCATTTGAAGGACAAGCCTCTGCATGTAACTTCGACTCCCCGCAAAACATGCTTTTAAAAATGAGTGGTAGAAACTTCCTTTATTTTCAAATGGCCAGGCTAGTATTGCAAAAATGAGATAATGGAAAAAACCTCCCTGAACACATCACAATGCCTGCAGAAGGCTTTTTTTTTTTGTTTTCTTTCTTTTTTTGTTTTTTAAGAGAAATTATTTTGTTTATTTTCTGAGATTTCAGCTGCATCAATATGACAGACCGTGTTACTTTGGTGATTAGAATTATTCCTGCACTGGGCTGTGTGCAGTTTTCCTTTTGCATGGAGGAGGAATGCTCCTGCCAGAACAGGCAGTGCCCCTTCCGTCTGCAAAGTGGAACATGTTGTCTACAGAAGCAGAAACATATTTGTGATGAGAGGGAAAAAAATATTAATCCTTTCAAGAATTAATTTTCCAGACTATGCTTTTGCAAGGTACTGAGTGTGTAAACTGAAGCTGCTTATCTTAGATAAGGATAGAGGGGAAGGACAGATGTCTGTGGACAGGAAAGAAGAGAAACAGCTAAGCACAGACTCTAGGTGCAGCACAGGTGGCTTCATGTGTTTCTATAAACTGAAATGTGATTGGAAAAATAACAAATTTCTGAATGTGAAAAATTAGAAGGTAGAAAATGATCCTGTGGCATTGAGGATGAGCATTGCCTGGGACTGGGGATGGCCTGCTGAGGCAGAGAGTGCATCCCTCCCTTGCTGGGTGTGCATCCCTCCCTCCTGCTCTGGGTGCCTGCAAACGAGCACCCTGAGCAAGTCAGTTCCTCGGCCCTGGAATCTGTGCCTCAGGAGGGAGCCTGGAGCAGGAAATCCTTTAGCACATGCAGATTCAGAGCTCCTTTCCTTTTCCTTCAGATGTCCTCACACTGCTGTGGCATGCATGAGTGAAGTGGCGAGAAATGTCCCTGGGAGTACAAGGGGTCTTTTCAAAGGCTCAGGGTGATTCTGCTGCCTTAAATTTTATCCATTAGAAAGATATATATTCTTAATGAAACTTTGGGGTTTTTTTTAAGCTAGGATGCGATATGATGAGAAATCTAGAAGAATGAAAAAGTTCAAAGGATTTCACTAATCCCCTAAGGAAAAGAAATCTCACAAAATAACTCTGAAGCGTATTTGTTTGTGAACTGGAAACTCTGGATTATTTTAACAAGAAAATTATTACTGAGTACTTTTTCTTTGGACTTCTGCTACTGTAAATAAAATGTGAAATACTTTCTCTTTACAGGAAAGAATTATTTTACTGATTCACAGTTTACCAGTGTTTTTAGATTGAAACTTATTTTCACCTTTCTCATGATGAAAATGGATAAATTACTTCAGTACATATACTGTCTATAAACATGTATTTTGGGGTTTTTTTAATAACCTTTTTGGTATGGGCTGTAAGCAGGTATCTGAACCAAAATATTTTATCCTGTAATTCTCTTCCACTCATTCATGAGGAATTTATTTCCCCAATTTTTAAAAGTAGGTGATTAGAATAATAGGGACATACTGGTAGTTTTTCAATTATTTTTACTTACACTAAAATAAAATTCCATTTAAAAAGAGAATATGTTTAATGTGTCATTGAATGAGAGTATAACTCTCTTAAGATAATGGTCTTTTACTTGCAGGTGTATCCATCAAATACGAAGGCAACATGAAAAATTAGAGTAATAAAAGAGTAGATACTTTGCTTTAGTGAGAGACTGTGAGCTGTCCTGGTGAACATAAAGAAAAAATTACCTTCCTAAAACTATTTAACTTTAGGATGGTGTGTTAGCAGGCATCAGACTGATCTAAAATAAGAGATGATTGGGGTAGGATTTTTTAAAATTACTTTGTTATTAATTTATTCAGTATGACTGTGAACCCATAAAGATATAGTTTGAAGTAAGCAGCCTTTGACATTGATATAAAAAAAGTCTCATGTCTTTTTCCAGCTTTGGATTTTCTTGGTGTTCCAGCTTCTGGAATCCTAAATGTAAATTTAAACCTCTGATTCCAGGAAAAGAAAAAGTAATCTCAGCATTAGACTTACAAATTGAAAATGATGGAAATATTACCTGCCTGTAACTTAAATGCTCAAAATCCAAAAAGCAGATGAAGCGTCTATGATTTATTTTGGATTTTAGTGGGAATGTGAATGCAGGGCTGTGCTAAACCCAAGGACATCTTAGCTCTTTAGGTTCAAAATATCATAGAGGTTCTACTCTGTCTCCTTCTCACATCTTCCAAGCAGGATTTAGATTTTTAGTAAAAGTTCTGTGAAAACTGAAAGAAGACATAGGTGTTCTGAGCAGCTTTATTCCTGTTCTTTGTATTCATACAAAGAAGCCAGCTATTTGTCATTTCATTTCTCATTGAGCAGCTGCACACCAGATCTAAACGTGAGGAAAACCGCAGCCTTTCTAAAGAGAAAGGCAGAGTTGTGGCTGGGAGGGTCTAGGAGAGGAGAAGGACCCATTCTGTTAACCTAGTTTGCCTTCATACCTTCTCTTTGAGTCCTCATCAGCTTTGTTCCCACCTTTCCTCTGACACCTGGGGAGGAAGGAGATGCCATTCCCTTCTCAAGTCATCATGAGATTCTCCTGGGTCCCTGTCAGGTGTGACACAGCAAAGGTGGGAGGGTCTGCAGTGCAGTGGGGCTGTGCTCTGCAGTGATGGAGATAGTTTCAACCTGACCCCAAGGAGTCTCAGCCCAGCTGAGCCCTTTCCTTCAGTGAGGCAGCACAAGCCACCACTCCTGACAATGGGCATTTGTAAACAATGGGGTTGAGGGGTTGCCCAAGTGGGCATTTTCTTCATACAATATGAACAATTATTTAATTTAAGTGCTCCCAAATTTAGACACAATTACTTGTAGGTGAAAAGAGAGGATACGGAGTTAAGATTTCTGCCAGAAGGAGCTTTTAAGAGTGAAATTTGCCTTCTTGCTATGCTTGGTGGGACCAATGACCATAGCCAACAATATTTGGTGATGCTCAGGTGAGAAAGAACAAGGTAATTTCTCCCCTCTTTTCCCCTGGCCACCTCCTGGCACTGTGCTGGTCAGATGGGGCAGGAGCTGTCCCTGTCCCTTGCCAGGATCCAGAACCCCAGGGCAGAGAGGGAGCTGCAGGGAGGTGCTGGGAGTGTGGTCACTGCCTTGGCTTTGGCCCCATCTGGTGAGTTGCCAGCACCAAGGTTAAAGGATGCAAGGATGTGCTGGTAAGAAAAGGGGCAGGAAAAAAGCAATGTTCCCAGTGTGCTGGAGGAGGAATAAACTCTAATGTGATCGTTCCTGTCACAGATGGAATATTTTACAAAGTATAATAAAAGAAATATGCTAAACATCACTATTACGCTGCATTTGAAATGTAGAAATAAGAATAGAAGTTGAAAGGTAGAGCTATTGCCTCTGCTGGGTTTATAGCATGCTGTCAGTGGAAGATGTTAACCCTCAAACCTCCTGAGAGCAGCTCATTCCCTGTGGGGGAAATGCTGGAATAGCCTTAAGGGTTAATAAAATGTAGCAAATTGAATTTTTTCCCACTATAGCTGACCATTATTTTTTAAATTCTGTAATAAATGGTTGAGCATGGAATGGTAACACAAACTGTTGCAAAAATCAATCTGCATGTTAAATCCCACTTTTGTTTTGATTGAGGCAGAGTCAGTTATTAACTGTATGATCAGAGCACAGATGCTGAGTCCTATTCTTTCCTTAATTGAGAATTGCTGTTACAGATACTTGACAGTGGTTCATAGTGGCAATAATCCCTTCTGAAAATAGTTGTTATTCTAGTCATAAGTAGCTTGCCAGGGTACTAACCCCAGCTTCACCTCTGATGGTTCGGAAAAGAATCGGGTTGGTAGCTGATGATGTTTAGTGATTTCCTCCTAGATAATTGCCAAACTAGCAAAGTAAGAAAACATAACTTTTAAAATATTTTACCTTTGGTTAGAAAGAAGGTGTGGGCTGTGAAAAATACTGTAACTCTCATTGTTCAAAATGAAAATTCATTGCTTACTGAGAGTGCTGACTTAAAAATTCTTGCATGTCTTTTGTTGATCTTGCAGGCTGATGCACACGACCTGCTAATGCGATGCTTGGCTTTCCATACAGAGCCATTCATCCATGTTATATGTGAATGAAGCCTCCTGGTTTGTACATGTGCTGTGTCACATTCCTCTGGTTTTCTAACAAAGCTTTTAATTGGTATGCTGTGACTAATGAGCATGAAGTCCCAGAGGAAATGGAGCAGAATTTTCCATTATCCACCAAGAAGCTTCAAGCACATAGATTATCAGGGCTTGAACTCCAGGATAAACCAGGGTCAAAGGCTCCAAGTATAATGGAATCTCATAGCTTAATATTTTGCTTCTGTAACATTAAATTAATAGTTTCTCAGCAAAACTATTGTCTGTCTGATGGCACTGTGCAAACTATAACTGGCATTTCACTTGGACATCACATCAAATCCCCGACCCTTCACTGTTAAAGCTCCCATAGCACTTGAATACTGATGTCCTGCTTTTGTTCTGGTTTGGGTAATGATGTGCTGCATACTTTTGTGGGATAAATCTCTCTTCAGTTTCAAGCAGAGAACTTGCTCTTCATTCTTCTTCTGAAAAACTATTTTACAGTGTTGCTGACACAGGATTGCTGCCATATGGTGAACCAGAAGTGGTTGCACTTTTTTGGGGGGTTAAGAGCTCTCACTCTGACTTGAACATATCCAGGACCACTTTGTTTTTGAGATCAGATGAGACTGGATGCAGTGAGACCAGCATACCTATAGGCTACCTCTGCCAAGTAGAGCAAAGTGATTATCTTCTGTGCCTTATGTTCAGCATACCTATTAAGTGTCCCCAACAGGCACAGTATCAAAGAAAGTTTAAATTAACTTAAAAGCATAAAGAGGTATTCAGATTGTTCCTGAAATTGATGGGGGAAATTGTGGTTAGCTTTCAAATAAAGTATATTGAATAATATTTTTACCAATTCACTCTTTTAGTATTTAACCCAACATGCAATTAATAATTTCCTCCTTTCTAATAGAGTGTCAGTGTGAGCTATGCTTTGCAGTGAAACCACCAACCCAGAGAAAGTAAAAAGGAGATTTTTTTTTTTAAGGTTGGTTTCAGCAGGGTCAGTTCCCTGAGCTGTCATGGTTCAGTGTGTGGCTGTGCAGAGGTTTGTGGAGACTGGGACTGGAACTGAGCAACTGAGGGAAGAAGGAATGTCTTCTTGCAGCAGCATTACCACCTCATAACACGTTAAAGCTCATGAAGCTATGGCTTATGTCTTGGGAGCTCAGAATTAAAATCAAATAAATCTAATTTCTTTTACATGTTGAAACTCCTCCATTGCAGAAAAACACCATGGTACTGGTGGGAGCTGTGTGGGGTAGATTGGTCCCTCTTGTGCGGGTGGCTCCTTGCCTTTCCAGCAGCTGTGGCTGCAAGAAAGCTGCCTTTCATTTGCTCCTCTCTTACACATTTGATTTGGTTCATTTCCTAGCTGGTGGGCTCTTGTAGACCCTCTCTGTTTTCGTTCTGTGAGGGAGCTGCCAGAGGTGCTGTCACCTCTTGTGCTTGGTACATGAGTGCCCAGTGTCTCTGAGGAGTATGTGTTTTTGTGTTTGCAGCAAGAACATGAGGAGTTCTGTGAATCTTTTTGAGAAACAATAAGGAAATTGATACTCCAGAAGTATCTTGGACAGTTGTTTCACAGGACAGAATTGATTTCTTTTGTTCGCATATTACAGAAATTCTATATTAGCACTGTGTTATAGAATATTAAAGCTGTTTAATTAGATTCAAAGGTTACCAGGTGCAAATACTGTGAGCAATAAGTACACTGTGTATTCAGGTTGTCATATATTGTCTTTTTATCCTGTAAGGAAAGGGTTTATGCTTCCTCTGCAATCAGGAGTTCTGTGTGCACTATTAACTGGATAGCTGTAAATAATTGCCTGTCCTTTTCTTATCGTCACAGATACCAAAGGGACAAACTAATGGTGGTACCAAAACGTGGTACTACTTTAAAACTCACAGAGAAGGGAAAAGGGAGTAGAGTTTAAAGGTTTTGGTTACATTCTAAATGCAGGTAAGAGAGCACAACTGATGTACTCCAGGGTGGTATGGAGTGGATCCATTTACTCATCCAGGTTGCTGAACTTAAAGTACAAAAAGTCAAGGGAGTTGAGGTGAAGGTCAGTACTGCCTTTCATTTTCATTTGACAGATTCTGTAAAACTCAGAGTGTGGATGTCTACTAACCTCTATTACACTGCAGATTGTATTCTGTGACCCAGCAGTATTGCAAAACATGCCAGAGCTTCATCTGTGGAACACCTCCTGGCTTTCCAGAGAGCAGAGTGCCTCACAGTGCCTGGGCTGGGGCACAGTGCAGCCCTTCTGGGCTAACAGGGAGGGAGGGTGCCAGGGGCTGCTGGAGCTCCCCAGCCCACATGCCTGGACTTAGTGCTGCTCTGACCTGGCATCTTGCTTTTGTTTGGGAGCCCACAAGTGGAAGGAGAATTCCTCTATCCTGTCCAACTCCCTTGTTGTCCCAAAGGGCAGTGGTGTTGAATCACACTCACAGATTTGCTGGTTTCCAACTCAAAAACCACCTTGGTTTTCATACTTACTGTGCATATTGCAAAGTTGTTTGGTCCATTCCTTTCCCTTGCCAGAGTTGTAGCATTTCTGCTGTGCAAAGAACAAAGACCTTTACCACTCAAAACACCTCCTGTACCGAAAGGGTGGAAATGTAATAGCCAGCCTGCTTCTCTGTGTAGGAAAATGTTTGGGAAAGTCCTCCCACAATCCCCTCTGTTTTTTTGACCCCTTGTGCTGCCATATATATAGAAGAAGAATTAGAGAAGTCACTTAGACGTTTTTGTTTTCATGTGGGTGAGAGGGAGATGATTAAAAGTATGCTTTGGAGCCCATGCCTTGGTGTCCCATGTGAAAAGTATTATCCAGCAGAACCTTCAACCTTGTGCCTTTAAAAAGCCAACACGTTTTCCTACCAACTTCAACAGGTACCCAAAGGTGAAAAATCCATAAAGAATTGTCAGGCAACAGCAAGAACCTCAAAAATTGCTCTTCCCAGATCCCACCGCTGTATTCCCCATAATTGCACTTTTTGACAAATGGGATCTTGGCAGCTGTATAGAAATGACCTCTCTTTAGTCAGTAGTTCAACTGTTCAGAGAAGTGTGTATGGAGTGATAGTACTTCTTAAATAAAATAAATGCTAATATATGCTAATATCTAATAATTTCACATTTGTATTTTTGGTTTTATTCTTTTCATTAAATGCCTTAAAACTTCCTTCTGAATTTTATACTTACATTTTAGGGAACAATAAAGCTATAGCCTTTAAGATCATAACTGCTTTATAAAATGAGGGTAAAGGTGTTTGCTTTTTTAGTGCTTTGGGAGATATTCATATTCTAGTAAAATATACCACACTAGTTAATCTGGATTTTTAGTAAGCAAATGTAAAAGTCAAGCTTCTTAAAAGAGCGAGAAATACTTGAATTTTTAACATCTCTCTGAAATAAGATGCAAAGTCCTACTTTTTAGTGCTTGGTTTGTTGAAAAGATCAGAAGTACAGCCCTTATTGACTTAGTCCTGTGCTGAGTGTAAATTCACACAAAGAAGAGCAATTTAACATGTGACTGACCTTTTTCAGTGCAAGATGAAGAAATGTGCTGTTAAGGTTACCGGAGTGTGGCAGGATGTTTAATCAGCTTCTTTGCTTTAAAGAACAGTAGGAAGGAGATGATGTATTAAAGATGATAGCTTCTTGTAGATTTTAACTCGTAATGCCAGGATCTGAGTACAATAGCAGATTAAATCTCTGTAGGGGAACTTCCTACTGGACTTTCTATTTTTAGATGTTTGTGGCTGCTTCTTCCTTTACTTCTCACTAGTTGGCTTTTGCTCCCTTGAAGAGGTGAGTTGCTTTCTCTGAGATCTACTTCCAAACTCTGCCAATGTATTTCTGTTAAGAGCAATTTTTTTCCTCAGCTTTATAGGAAAGGCAAAAGAAGACGGTGTAAATGGAGCCATGCACTTTCCTGTTGTATTTCAGTGCATGCATGAGGTAAATTCATGGCTTTGAGCACTAAATGTTTGCGATGCTCTTAGCATGTGTGTAACAGCCCAGCAAACTTCCATGTAATAATAACAAATCAAGCCAGATTTGCTTGTGCAGCTGGGTAAGTAGGATAGTCTGGTGTTCTGTGCATTCAATTTGTCCCTCATGTTTGAAAGCTCCCCAGAGCCGTGTGTGTCTCCTCTGAGTCATGCACATATCCATAAGTCAGACGGCTTCACCTGGCTGTCTTTTCTCTCTGACCAACATGGATTGGTTCCAGAATAGCTCTTTATTTTAGGAACAGCACCTTTTTCCTCTACTGCCCCCTCTGCCCTCTCTTGAGAGATTAATTTACAATAGGAATCCTGATCCTAATTTATCTCAGAGCTAGCACAGCTGAGGTTATGATATTAATTTAATTACAATGAGACCTTCTTCCTCTTCTCCACTGTTCATCATCCACCAAAATCCACCACACTCTGCCCCTACTATGATCTTTTCAGAGGTTCACATATCTTGCATTTCTCTGTCTTTCAAAGGTCCATTTTTGTGTCCATTCTGCTCTTGGGGTTGGACTAGATGATCTTTAAAGGTCCCTTCCAAACAAAACCATTCTATGACTATGATTTCTATTCTAATTCAGGCAATGCATATATATTTTTTGGAAGTTTGAGTAACCACTTCTTTATTTGTAATTTGCATTTTTGGGTCATGTATTTACTGCTAATTTTCACCTTTTGCCAGTTAATGACTCTTAATTTTAATAAGGTATATTAACACAGTAAAACTATTATAATATTACAGAAATATTCTCCTATTAGTCTTGTATATTTAGATGAATACTCTTCTTTTTCACTGTAATGAATTTTCATTTTATTATTTTTTAATGAGGCAGTGTGGTGGGTCGACCCTGGCTAAGTGCCAGGAGCCCACCAAAGCTGCTCTATCACTTCCTCAGCTGGGCAGGGGAGAGAAAATGTAATTAAATGCTCATGGGTTGAAACAAGGACAAGGAGAGATCACTCACAGGTACCATTCTGGAGAAAACACACTCTGCTTGCGGAAATTAGTCTAATTTATTACCAGCCAAATCAAAGTTGGATAATGAGAAGTTAAAACACAGCCCTCCTTTCTTCCCAGGTTTATCTTTATTCCTGATTCTCCATCCCCCACTGACAGCAGCACAGGAAAATTGGGAATGGGGTTAACAGTTCATCACACGTTGTTTCTGCTGCTGCTGCTTCCTCCTCACGGGGAGGACTCCTCACACTCTTCCTCTGCTCCAGCGTGGGCTCCCTCCCAGGGGAGAGAGCCCTCCACCAGGTTGACACGAAGCCTTCCCACAGGCTACAGTTCTTCACCAACTGCTCCAAGGTGGGTCACCCACATGGTCACAAGTCCTGCCAGCAAACCTGCTCCAGCGTGGGCTCCTCCTTCCGTGGGTCCACAGGTCCTGCCAGGAGGCTGCTCCAGCGTGGGCTTCTCAGGGGGTTCAGCTGCCTTCAGGCATCCACCTGCTCCAGCATGGGGTTCTCTATGAGCTGCAGGTGGATCTCTGCACCCCCATGGATCTCCATGGACTGCAGGGACACAACCTGCCTCACCACATTCTTTACCATGGGCTGCAGGGGAATCTCTGCTATGGCTCTTGGAGCACCTCCTCCCTCTCTTCCTTTACTGGTGTCTCCAGAGTTGATTGTCTCCCATATTCTCACTCTTCTCTTCTCTGGCCACAATTGCTTTTGTGCAATAACTTCTTTCCCCTTGTTAAATACATTATCCCAGAGGCACAGCCACCATGGCTGATGGGCTCAGCCTTGGCCAACAGCAGGTCCATCCTGGAGCCGGCTGGAATTGGCTCTGTCAGACACAGGAAAAGCTTCTGGCAGCTTCCCACAGAAGACACCCTTGTAGCCCCCTGTCCCACCACTACCAAAACCTTCCCAAGTAAACCCAAACCAAGCAGCTTCCCAGCCTTCTCTCTCTCTCTAATGTTTTGTTTTACTTTGGCTGTTCAGCTTTTGCTTGCTTTTGAACCTACTGGCGGTGTTCTCTTTATTCTATTCTAGTGGGCTCTTAAATTGCAAGTTTTTTACTTGGTTAGTTTGACAAAAGTACTCCAAGTGCTGTGTAGCTTTTGTGTCATTTAATACTTGGTGTAATTTGTCTTTGTGGGAATGCAGCCAGATCAGAGCAAGAATTTAAGTCAAATTACTCTAAAAAGCCTGTAATCTCAGAAACCTCCTTTTAAGGCCACAGGAGTGAATGTTTTTTACTGACATTCGGCAGTCTTTGTTAGGCTGAGTCTCAAGTGATGCCCATGTCTTCAGCATCAGATCTACTCCCTGCCTGTTGGATGCCAAACCCTCCAGCACAGGCAGTGAGATAGTGATAGCTGGCAGCACCCACTCATGATGTGTTTTAAATGTCTTAAATCCAAGAGAACTACCTGAGCACTATCTGAGCACTACCTGGGTTCTTGTCCTGTGGTCTTAATCTACACTTGAGCTAGAGATGCTGCAGCTACTGTGCTGTCACCACAGACCTAGGTAAGTTCACAGGTATTTGTCACCAGGTTCTCCTTGGACTGTGCTGTTTTGTCCATGGTTTCCTCTTGCCAAGGTGGTGCCCTGGATGCTGGATTTCAGGCTGATAGAGATGGGAAAACCTCAGCTGTGAGAGCAGAGGACAGAGCTCCAAGAAGTTAGGAGGTGTGAGGAGAAGTGGTAGGATTGCTTCCTGTTGGATATGGGAAAGCCTCTTCCATCCTGTAACTTTAGGTATCTCTTGAGTCCCCCTTGGATCTGGCTCAGCTTGTCTGGAGGATGGAATTAAATCTGTATATGATTTTGCTCTCCGTATCATCAGGATTGTCAAAACCAGAATAATAAGAATTAGTTTATTAGTTTTCAGAATGGCGTAGCTGAGATAAAAGCATATTAGCTGCATCATTGAAACAAATCTTCCCAATGATACTGAGACACTACCCCTGCAGAGAACACTTATGAAATGTGTTACAGTGGATTATTTAGGGGACTGTTCATGAGGAGTGCAGAGATACACCTCCAAAGGATACCTCTGTAGCAGCAAAAAGCTCATGCACAGCAATAGCAAGTTGTCACAGGTTACACCCGTACTTCCTGGAAGGGAATTAAGGCAAAACAGGGACACACCAAGTTTTTGGAAGAGCTGGAATGCAAGTTCTGAGTCTCTATTTGAGCTGTGGTGTATGAGCCTGGCAGAGGCTGCTTCTCCCCACCTACGCCTTGGCTGTGTCCAGGGTGACTCTGACAGAGCAGGCTACAGTCAGTAATGGTTTTCATTTAAAAAAAAAAAAGTATTAACAGCAGCAAAAACTTTCTGTAGCATCATAGTCAGCGATCACATGATGAGTAAAATGAGGGTATGGTAAAGACCATTACAAAACCATCATTTACTGCTAAATAGCAATTTTATGCAAAATAGCTGCAGCCTCTTACTGAGTCCTGCTACTATCCTCCTTCCATTTCTCTTCCAAAAAGAGGCAAAGTTCATGGGTGTAGGAAGAGTAGCTGCAATTTATTCCCTTTATTCCCCAAAGATACTTTTTGGGCACTGTATAATGAGATTTCAATTTTGCAGAGCCCTGCAAAAGCCCCTACATAGCTTGGGACCCTGCTTTGGGATCCATTGTCTTGGACTTAAAATGTGAAATCAAGACAGCATCTGTTTGCATTTAGTCTGCTATTTAAATGAACATGGATTTTGGTATGGCAACCTAATTAGTCTGAGACGGCACTCCTTTTCCTCATATGAAACAAAAATCATCAACTGAATAAATCTGTAACAAATTTTATTGACATTTTGGGAGGTGCAAGCATTGCTTGTGTCAATTAAAAGTATTGTCACATGCTTTCCCAGGACAGAATTTCAGAATATCAATGCATTTTCATACCTGCTGCTTCTGTGGTAGGAACACTCACTGCTAATCAGATGGCAGGTAGCCATGAGCCATCAAACACCTCTCCCTGCATTTCTCCCATGAGCATTTTTATTTCCCTGCTTCCTAATGAAGGATTTCTTTGCCAGAAAACTTGTGGAAATATTTTTCCTGTATTTCTTCAGACTTTTCCCAGTAGACAGTATCTTTCAATTTCAGCTCTTTTCCTCTGTCATGTTGACCCCAATGCTGTTCTTTCTGGATTTCCTGCAAGCTTTGTTTTTCCAAGTTTCTGTTTTCAGTTTGTGATGATTCTTTTGCATTGATGGAGCATCTGCCCGTAATTTGCTATTTTCTATTGTGAAAATCCATTTTGTTACAGTGAGGCTTTGATTCAGAGATGAATTCTAGTTCAGTCTGTTATTCTCAAAGACTGACTTCTAGTCATTTAATTTCAACCCCTAAATGAGCAGCCTGGGCTCCTGATACAGCAAATAAAACCTCCCTAGAGGAGTCCAGAGCATTCTCGTCTTGTTGATCATGGATCAGATTGTTTTAAATTGATCAGGGATGGGGGAAGGTATGTCCTTAGAAAGGACTTTGTTTTTCTCTTGTTTTTTATGGAGGGTGATGATCCTCCTGTGCTGTTATAGTTCTTCCACCTCACATATGAGTGTTAAAAGGCTAGGTCATGGTTTCTCTGTTTTCCAAGTCTGCAGCAAGGTCAGAAAAAGATATGAGCGAGGGATTGGTGAATCTAGGAGTGCCATGCTGTATTGAAGAAGCCTGTGATTGCCAATCCAATGCTACATAAATATCCTGTGGAGAATGTTTTTTGTCAATAGTCACAGAAGAGTCCTAGGAAGGTTGTGAAGGCTGAAGTGCTCACAGCACAGCTGAGTTTTCAAGATTTTATATCAGCTGCCAGGATGAAGTCATGGACTAAACAGGCACAATTCTGGCCTGCCACCTTTCTTTAGATGCTGGGGTGGCAGCATCTGTCTTTCTTCCAAAATCCCTTAATGATACAGAGGGATCTCAGAGGGAGTTTCACAAGCTATTGTGCAAAGGCCCTGTCTTTGGCCTGTAAGAGAGGAGGGGAGGTGTTCTAGGCTAAATAAATGAAGAAGAGACAGAGAACATTGTCTTTGAGAAAACCCAGTTAACCCAAACAAACCCAGAAACCAAAGGACCCTCTATTTTCTCAGTGTCTGAATTCAGCTAGCACCCACCTTTCATCATTGCTGTGCCAGGCTGATCTCAGGGTCTGACATATGGTTTAGCTATTGATTTGGCATCCACTTAATTGAGATCTTTGAAATGAGATTGTTCCATGCTGTGCAGTGCACATTTATACAGCCACTCACTAAATATTTTGCCTTTTCCTTGCCTATTAATGACAGTAAAGCTGTCAGGAGGCTGTTGCCACCTGAACCTTTTTGTCATTATCTGTCTTCTGACTGTTGACCCTGCCACGTGGGGTGAATTCCCAGAACTTGCAAGGCTGTGTGGGGCTGATGTAGAAATTTTCATTTAACATTCATGGCAAAGGCAATCTGTCCTCTGTTGGCATCCATAAACTATCACTGGTTTGTTTACAAGACTGGCTTACAAAAATACACACAGAGAGTGAGTGAAAACTTGTTTCCTTACTACAAGTGATCTTAACAAAGAGCTTTCCGGACTTGAAAGGCAAGACAAGCAGGCATTATGCTGTGATTTAGGTTTCTGCAGTAGGAAGTCTTTTAAAACAGCTCATAGAGATCTTCTTTCTGAAATGACTGCGTTGACATTTAATAAAGTGGTCGTCAGAATTTTGGGATGGGGGTTGTTTGGTTGGGTTTTTTTTTAGTTCATGAGGTTGCTCCTGCCTGTAGATTGAGAGTTGCTTCCTTTTGCTGTTGAAGGCTGGGGTTGGAAAGGAAGACTTACTGCAATCTATTTCAAGAATAGTCTGAGGAGGAGGAAATTCCCTTCTTGTTCCTAATAACTGGTGCAGAACGCTCTGCTGGAGGAGGAGAATAGTTCAGTAAGTTAAAACATTTAAATGAAGTTTTGATTTCGTACATCTTGTTATTATCTAGAAATTTAATTTTATTTTGAACATAGTATGTTTTATTTTCTTTGTTAAGGGGGAGGGACTGTGGGTATTTTGTAATAGCTTTGAACTCAGTAGATACTAATTTGCTGATATAGCAAGGGTGAAATGTTCAGTAAGAAAAGAAAACAATAGCAGATCTGCTACTGCTTGTATTGCAAAGCACCAGTCTAAGCTGCTGGAGTACCTCTGAGAGACATTAGCAGTGCATTTCATTATCCAGGATCTTGGATTAAGAGACAGAGGTAATTTTGCCCATCCACAAGTCTGTAATGTTCTTATCTTTTTAGACGTTTCAGATAGCTTTAGGGTACTTTCACCAACAATTCAGAATCAAGGGTTCTGTTTAAATATCAATAGTAGAGCAATCCAAACCTCCTTCAAGGCAGAGTTAGATACCCCGAGTGAGCAGAGTAGAATGAGAGTGTTTATCTAGATGCACTTCTCTTTTCCTTTAATCAAAAATAGAGAGGTGTTGAAGGCATACCTAATTCTGTACTTGATCCAGAAGTGTGTGCTGCCATGCTGGGAGCAGGGCTGTGTGGACCTAGGTCTGGAGGCACGATGGAAGCCCTTGTGCTCCTCCATCTCACGAGGAAGGTGCTCCTGGTGCACTGGGGTGTGTGCTTGAAGCACAGTGGGACCCCCCCCCAAAGTCCCCTTGCCCTCTGCTCTTTCCCCACAGGCCTGACTCAGGGAGGCAGCTTGGGTGCAGAAAGACAAAGTCCAGGATCTGTCTGTGCCTCCCTGCCTCCTCCTTGGCTGTCAGTAGGAAATTTGTCTTCATCCCAGCGGCTGCGATTCCACTGCTGTTTATGGGGTCCTTGTGGGAGCTGTTACACAAATGCCAAACGGGCTCTGCACCCAAAAGTCTTAAACTGCTAAAAATTCACATTTTTCTCCTTTTACCACCTGTAGGAACTGAAGTTTGGTAAGCAAATTCTTGAATTTTTATGCAGCAAAACTCGAAGAAAATAATTAATTTTTAAAAAATGAGAATAAGCTGGAGATGTAAGAAACATCTTCTGCCAGGTACTTTATCAAGTGTTCTCTGCAACCCCTTTCAAGCCAGGAATGTTGCTGCAGGTGTGAGTTTGCTCATGAAGCTGCTTGTATATCCAGGTGACCCACCCTCACCCACTGTCCCCACCATGTATGTGCTAGCCTTTCAGAAGAGACACGTTCCAGCACTGAGTGTCTCATCCTGTCCCATGATCTGTTTTGGGACTTGGCCAGGTGGGACTTTTATCTTCTGCAGGCAGTATAACCTGCTCTGAATTTCTTAAAGATCTGTCAGAGATGTGTGTCAGTATGTGGAAGTATTAATGGTCATTTCAGTCATGCATCTGTTTCAGAAGGTCATTGCTACATTTAAGTGAAAATCAAGTACTTAACTGAGAGAGAATTTCTGCAACTCATTTTAAAGTATCATTTATTATATTATGAATAATAGCCTGAAACTCACAGCAGAATTCATTGGACCATTATATCACATGCTGTGCAGGAAATTCTTGTGTGTCTTGATAGAGTTTATAATTTAATTGATGATGAGCAATTTAGAGAGAGAGAAAGATATGCTGTGAAACATAATGTAGCATTATGTGGCTGTGAATACAGGTATATATGGGGTAGTTCAAAGTTTAATAATTAATAACTTAAGTATGTCTGTCTTCCAGTCTATGTAAGTTTATAAAATTTTGAATAGTATCAAATAACTAAAGTTTATGGCATTGTCTTATTTAATTTTTCTTAAATCACTATTTTCCTGTAACTTTGTGCCTTGTATTTCTTTCAAGTAAAAGCCCAGATTTAAACTTTTAAACTAGAAAAGAAAAAAATCAGGAATTCATGTGCTCTACTTTCATTTTTATTCTGCCATTGAAAATACAGGAAAAAAAAGATAATTTGCTGAAAAAATGTGCTGGGTGCTTTTAGTGTGTTTCAGGTATTCAGAAATTTTAGAACACTCTCTTCCTTTAAATAGAACTGAATGCATTGTCATGTCCAGTGCTGAGAAGTGGCATTGTGAGGCAATTCTTTTTGTACTTGTAAACAAGCTCCCATATGCAAGTATTTTGAAGATGTTTTTTAAATTGTGCTACATCTGTGTCTGATGTTAAAAGCATGAAAAAACAGCCAAAAAAGCCCTTCTAATGGCCTCAAACTGCAGAATATGCATACGTATTCAAAACTGCCTTTCTTTAATTTAAATAGCAAACATAAAACATAAATGCCTTCCTAAGCTTTCTCCATGAGCTTTACTATTTTATAGGCCTTCTCTGCCAAACTTCCTTGTTCTTCTTCACAGTTTTCTTGTCTGGGCAGAGACAGTCGTTCCCTTCCATGCTCTGACCAGAGCTGTTTTGATGTCCCCTCATCTGCAGGGTGACACAGCAAAACACCAGAGCCTCTTGCTGCAGAACGTGGAGCACCCAGTGCCCCACGCCTCGCCTGCTCCACGTCCCTGGCCAGGAGTGGCACAGGTGGGGCTGCAGAGGAGCCCTGGCCCTGCAGAGAGAACCAGGGCAGCCAGAGCCTCCTGGCTGTGGGGCAAAAACCACTGGGTTGAATTTAGAGTTGTAGAAGCAGCTCAGCTGGGGTGAGCTGCTGCTGTGGTCTGTGAGCAGGGTCTGTGTGGTGGGTCTGAGCCGTGGCTAAAGGCCAGTGCACCCACTAAAATTATTTACTCAAACACCTTTGGAGAGCAGGCTGATCCCATTTCTACCAAGAGGCTCAACAGCAGAAACCAGGGCCTGGCACCCAGGTTGAGTGGTGGTAGATTTGTGCAAGGTATGTGACATTGTGAATGGACTGGCACTGAATTTGTGTCAGGGTGGCAGAAGCTGTTATGGCCCAGCAGCTGAGTATTGATAAATTAAGCCAGTGACAGGCAGAGAGAGACCAGATCAGCAGAGCCACACTGGTTTAAAACTTATATTTAAGTGAAAAAGGTTCATTACAAATAAACCTAATAACCTAATTACATTTCAATCTTTTTACCTAATAGTGTTTAGAAGTATTGTATTCTGTGTAAGGAAATTGTAGTGTCATTTTAGGAGACAGTGAGGCTCCTTATGTGTTTAAAATAGAAGTTAAAAAACATTAATGAAGTTATGTATGTGTGGGAACCACCTTGTGCAGATATTATGAAGCTACATTGAATTTTGCCTTGGCAAAAGTTTGGCTTTGTCCTAAAAAACTTTATGTACTGGGTTTTAAGGGGATTTAAGTCAAAGTCAACAGAATTTTTATGTCATAGTTTTGCAGCAAGTTGTGATTTTTATGGATTAGTGAGGTTGAGCATGGTAAGTGGAAATTTATCTATCACTGGAAACTATGTGAAAATGAGTTTTACTTATTGTTTGGATTAAAAATCGATTATCTCCTTATTTCTGTACTTATTGATTAATTTAAAGTATAGGAATAAAATTACTAGGTTACATAACAATGTCTAAATCTTGACAATTGTTTTGTAGGAAACCGACCATGTAAATGCAAAATCAGAATGGTGTGTTTTCCTAAAGCGGTACCATATGTTAGTTCATTAACAAATTGTAGGGTTATTAGAAGATCTTGGCTGCTGGTAAGAAGGAGCATCTGTTTTCTAAGTCTTTTATCTAATATGTGTAAAGACTTTGCCAAGTCAAATCTAAGTGTTAGGTTTGTTTGGGTTTTTTTTGCAGGGGTATATCAGCTGTATATTCCTTGGGTATTTTTCTTTCCATAGGCAACACTAATGCATTGTTGGGATTTAAATCTAACCCCATTCCTGTGAAGAACATGCAGTAACATTAAGAAGTAATGCTCAATATCCCACATGCAGGTATTTTATAAGATCAGTTCAAAATTCTGCCAGCATCACAGCTTGTATTTAGTCTAAAACTTTGTTTTGTTTTGGTTTTATCTTCAACCAGACATCAACTCCAGTAACTAAAGAGCAATTATAAAAGTTTAGTTTTCCTTCAGAATTTAGCAACTTGCAGTGATGGCATTGCAGTGTGTGCAAAGTGCCAAGTGTGTGTGTCTCCATCATCGTATAAGTACAAAACCAAGTGTCATGAGTTTTACAGAGTAAAAGGTACCTCTACTTATGACCTATTCTGAGATATTACATAGAGTTTAAGTGGTTAATCAGTCTTATGACACTGGCTTGGAGCAGAATCTCTTGTGGTCTAGCCAGTTTTGTGGCCACAGGGAGAGCCAAAAGCCTGAGGTTTCAGCCTGAAAACAAATGAGGTCTTAGAGAAAGACTGAAGATTTTAAGTTCTTTCGGAACTCTCAAAGAGAACTTCTGCTCTTCTGTGTTCAAAATCAGTTTGTGGTTTCCAAAGCAGCATCTAAGAATAGCTGTAACTTTTCTTATCCAGGCCTGATGAATTTTCTGGACTTTCATATGGGGATCTTGCCAGCCACAGGGAGCCCGTAGGACATGTTTCTGCATGTTCTTCTTTTGGGACTCATTGTGTTTCATTGAGGATGAGAGACAAATGAAAGTTTTAGAAAGAACTTTTTTTGAAAATAAAAGTGGTCTGCATGTCGTTAGTGTCTCTATTGTCAAAGTCTGATTTCTCTGTTCATCTGATTTCCCCATACTTTCATTAGAAGTCTGTAATTTGAAGCTGTGAAGGAAGTTTTGAAACAGACAACGGGTGGAGATCAATGAGTTTTCTCTAAGCTCTGGGACTTTCCATGGTAGGAAACTGTTTAGTTTTGCAAAAATTGCCTGTATTTCATTGGCAGGACATGTGATGGCCACAAAGTGAAACGCTAGGACAAGTCTTGAGATGAAGTATTAAGACGGGAAGTGAATTCCCTCTCCTGCTGCTGGGCTGTGTTTTAGGGGACAGCAGCTTCAGCTCCGGCAGGAGGTGGGTGCTTGCTTTCCCTATCAGTGGTCGTGCTGGTTGCTGAACAGCCTTCAGCAGCTGTAACCCCCCAGGCCAGCTCTCAGCCTCCCACCAGCCTGACTATCCACTCCATCCTGCTACTGAGAGCTTTAAAAATACAGCCTTTTAACTATGCCTTTGTCTATAAATAGCTTTTTCTTCCTGTGTTTCTTGGGGCGTGCTAGATGAGGCAAAGCAAGATATGTTGTCAGCACAATATGCTGAAGAGGACGAGCCAAGAGGTGAGAGAAGCAGCAGCTGAGCAGGCAGTTGCAGGGTGCACACGTGTGTTTGTGTGAGAGAAGTGTCACCTCTCTGTGGTGCCATGTGCTGCACAGGCCTGAGATCCCCACACAGCTCAGCAGAGCCCAGGCTGGATGCTGCAGTGTGGCCTCATGGACTGGGGTCAAAGTGGAGAAGGAAGGGCTGTTTGCAGCCCTTCTGGCACAGCCACAGCAACCACTCATGAAGTGTTATTCACACAAGTTTTAAGAGCAGGCTTCATGCTTCAGCTTTCAAAGTCTGGACAGGAATCATGCAACAGCTCCATCTGGTATGAGATTGCAAGCAGAAAAGTAGCATAAGGGAAAGACAGACCATCCTCAGCCTTGTAAAACAGCATTTTATGCTAGTGAGAGTCTTCTTGGAATATGATCTGGGTTGGATTGTTTTATTTCAAGAGAGAAGTGTTCAAGAAACTGATTGTATAGTCTGCTGGCAGCAAAACAGTATGACAAAAAGTGTTGGGCAAAAATAGAAATAGCAAAGTCTTCATACAGAGAATCTGGAACATGAGTCTAAAATTTAGAATTAAATGTATTCTTGGCTCTTGAGGAATACAGTCTGCATGGGAATCACTGTCTAAAACATTGTGGAAATGTTAGAAAGAGTATTAGGAGATATTTCCATGTATAGAGAGTACATACTTTTCCAAATAAAAAAATTAATTTTATTTTATTTTCAGAAGAATTGAAGGAAGTATCATGCCATCCAAAAAGCCATATGTGCAGATGTTTTCAAGTGATCACCACTACTCCACTGGAGAGCTGCCCACTGAACAATAAGTTCTCTACTCTGCTGCATCCTGTAACACTGGCCCTGTATGTGCTGGGCATTTACTCTAATGTGTGTGGTGCTGTACAGTCATGGAGAGGTGTCTCAGGAGACTAATTCACCCCATCCTAAAATGGGGGTCTAGATTCAGTGCAATGAATTACCTTCAGCAGGTTCCTCTTTCATCTCTGTGGTTACTAAGTGGATACTAAGTGGACATTTGTATTTTTGGTGGCTGAGCCTAAATGAGATGTGGCAAGTTGGCTTCCCTTCAGAAGGGAGGTCTGGGATTCATTGGTGGTATCTAAGGAGAAGTCCTGTCAGCTAGAAAAGAGCACTCTTATTTTCTGTCATTTGCAGTGCCAATATTGCAGATGGGTGTGAAATATCTCCAGAACAACTGGTGCATCTGCCAGCCTGCAGCCACCTTTGCAGGGCCATGAGCAGGGCCCTGGTCTCCAGCAGAGGACAGATTTGGCTGCTCTACACAGAATCCAAAGGTTGCTTATGCAAGGTGTTAGAAACTGTGTGAGTCCCACACCCATGAAGGTTTTGTGATTTATTTTTTTTTAAACGACTTCAGATTTTCTAGGTCAGGAGTTACTGAGATACATCACTGTATATCATGCCATATGTATATCACTTGAGAATCAGGATTAAATCAAGCAAATAAAATGTTTACAAGGAGTCTGTTGCCACAATCCCCAAGAGCTCCCTGTTACAGCAGAAGCTCCAAGTGCATGGCACTCACTACTCTGATGTGTTTCTGCAGTTAACATACAAGTACACAAAATCTCAGGTATGAAACCGCCATTGCTTTCCTGTGTGTTTGATAATTCTGTAAGAACTACTTTCTAAAGTACTCAAAAATCTAATGAGATTTTGGATAGGTCTCTTTCAAGTCAGACAGTCATAACATTCCTTGAGGAATTGCTAGTAAAACATTCCTTACTGTGAATCACTGCTTAATAAAAGGTGTATTATTATTTGCCCTTGAAAAATGTGTCCTGACTGAAAAAAAAAAAATAATTTAAAAAAAATAAATCTCCTGTTTCCTTGGGCTGAGAAAGCATAGAGGTGGTTACACATCTCAAATCGGAAACAGTCAAAGCAAATCTCTCCAAGGAACTACAGGAACAAAGCATATGATGCCTTCATGGCAAGGTTGTGTGCAGCAGTGTGAGCAGATATTCAGATTTCCTGCTTCTAAACAAGCAAATTACCAATAACCTGCCAGGTGCTGGTGCTGCCTTGAGGAGCACTGTGTGCTGATCTGCACAGCCTTGCCTGTGGTACACTAGGTCCCATATCCCAGAGAAATGGGGGAGAGCATGGGAGGCTCAGTGCCTTTAGGGCACCTAAAGTCCTCCAGAGTGGCATCTGGGTAGCAGGGAATTGATGCTGGAGAAAAGATGATCTCAGCCCCCCAGAGCTGCACAGATCCCTTGTTCAAAAGGTTTAACAGTGCTCTGACACTTGATGGCATTCAGAGCCTTGGATGCTGATGCCATGTAAGATTTACCCTGCATTGTCTGTCACCTCTGTGGAATAGCTGAGGCACTGCAAATTCACTCTCTGGCTTCCACTGCACTAACTTTCCTGTGCAGACAATTTCTTACAACAGATGAGACATGACTTTAGTGTATTGTATGCCATTCATTTTCTCCCATATCCTCTCTTCAGGAGGAGATTTCCATGCGATTCTCACCACAGAGCAGAGTGTTTTGATTAGGTCTGGGGCTGCTATTTTTCTGTTGTAATGTGCTTCTATTTCTTTATGTTTAGCACACATTGCTAAGTGCTGCTGACAGCATTAGGGCTCCTTGTACCTTGTCAAGAGTAAGAGCAGTTGCAGCAGGCCCAACAACCTGTCTCAAATGGTGATTGTTACCTATGGAAAAATGTGGGATCAAGGAAAGTATGTAGTCATACTTCTGGAATATCCTCCCAGCTCCCAGAAATATGCAATTAAAAGATTACTTGACGGAAACCAAGGATTATGTCCTTTTTCTTAACAGTGCTCAATGGATTTTTTTCCCATTAACTTGTTGTTTTTTTTTTTAAACTCCTCTAAACTCAGTAACTGCAGTGTCCTACAGCAGGAAGTTCCCCAGCTTACCAGCACTTCCATAATGCTCTGTGAAATTAATATTCACGTCTCTGTAGTTTTGAATCATTAGCTCACTTCTTTCATTTGAATGCCCTACAGTCTGTATTTAGAGAGACAACGACCAGTCTTTTTCCATTCGACTTCTGACACCCCTTTTTATAGACCTCAAACAGATGTTTGAGTCATCTGTTTTCGTAATGGAGAGTCCTAGATAATTCAGTTCCTTGTACAGAAGCTCTTCTATAACTTTGATCATCCATGCTGCCTTTTTCTTAACATTTCTATTGTATCTTTTTTGACCTGGAGTAAATTAAAATTGCATGCAATATTCAAAATGTGGGTAGACTGTGGATTTGTAGAGTAGCATAATGGTATTATCTGCCTTGTTTGCTATTCTTTTCCTAGCGTCTTCTAGCATCTATTTGGTTTTTTAATCACTAATGAGCACTGAGCTGAAATTTTCAAAAAATGGTTGTAACCTCAAACTCTCTTTTGAGCATTAATAGTTTGTTCAATGTCAATGTGCATTGCTTTACATTTTTCTACGTGGGATTTCATGTCAATTTACTGCCTAGTTAGTGAATCTTATGAATTCTCTTCCTTGTAACCAGCCCTTGTCTTCCCTGAATATCAGAATGTACTCAGTAAGCTCTGCCACCTCACTTAAACCCTCTTTTTCAGCTCACTGATGTTGAGAGCTGCCTGAACCAGTCCACTCTGTGTGATTGGTAATCTACATCTCCAGGGAAATTTGCCTTTTGTTCCTACAGGGTTTTTCCTGTCTTTATTCAGCTTTTTATCAGTGGGAAGATCTCCTGTCTTTGTTTCTTTACTGGGGATGTTGCTACATGCCCTCTGGAAATCCAAGGGAGCAGTGTCTGCTGGCTATCACAGGTCTGTTCTCTCGCTGGGCTGGGAAATGGCAGCAGTTCTTGCTTCTGCTTTCCTCGACCCATATGATCTTGTGTTTCAAGTTCTCTCTGCAATATTAAATTGCTAATTTCACAGTACCACATTTGGGGGTTGCTACTTGCCTAAGACATTGTCCACATGGAACCTGTCAAGAGCCCTATTGGAGAGTGACATATGCTGCTTTCTGAAATTGGGGAAGTGTTAATGGTTCTTATTTTAGCTCCATCAGCAAAAGAAAATTACAAGCGATAGTGCCTCTGTGGCTAAATTTGTGGTTTATTGAAACTGTGGCAGAGCCCACAAGATGAGGAGAGAAAATAATGTCTGATTTTAAATTTCAGCTGTTGGCTGCAGCTGCAGCTTTCAGAAAGCTTTTCAGCCTGGTTCCTGTCCCATTTTCTCCCAGCTTCCTTTTACTGCAAAGGGAAGCTGAATTGTAACATTGAACACTCCATGACAGGTTTTTTGGTACGCACACAACTTCAACTTTAACTGGTAAGGCTTTTAGTATAGGTATTGTCAGATGTACTCTGTTTAAGAAGGGGATGGAGAAACAAACATTTTTAATCCATTTTTTAAAATCTGAATATGTAGCAATCCAATAGATGTTTTTAAATAAATAGGAGAATTGTTTGAAGTTTTTGCAAGGCGCTGAGTTTTTATGTTGATGTTTAATTGGATTGTCGCTCCCTCAATGAAATAACAGCATCAGAATTCACAGTTACATATTGGATAAAGCCACTATATTCTTGCAACTGGTGACAACTACTGCAAGATGGAGAGGAATTAGTCTCTAACCCGATAAAAAATCTCTGTGGCATGGCAGTCCCATGCTGATGAAGCCAGCTGAGGAGCTGGAAACATGTTACCTTTCCACAAGCAAGGCTTTATTCATTTCTTGGAAACACTCCCAAGATTTACATGGCACTATGAAGAAAAGGTATTTAGTGATGATTTGCAAAACATTGCCACAGTCTTAATGTCTGTGACTAAAATAAAATACAGTGGAAGACCACGTTGAAAAAGGACCTCATGCTGCCCAAGAGGCCTGGGGTAGCCTTGTTCTTGAGAGGAATATTTCTCAGACTCTGAAGTCAGAAGACCACCCAGCCTTTTCCTTGCTGGGTGGGGAAAACAAACAAATTACCTTCTTTGATGGTTGGGAAAAGAAAGTGATTGATAATTACAGCCTGCAGCATTTTACCGCTAACTGTGGTATTCAGCCTGTGTTTTCTGGCTGAGTTTAGGCACTTTAGAAGCCTGTGCAAAAGAGCAGACTAAACGCATGGGCTGGAAACTCATCCTTCACTTACTTCGTCGCCCTCTTCCAAGGGCACTCCTGTGTTACTCTGTTGTGAGAGAGGACTTATAGGAGCTTGTAAGACTGAAATGGAGGCATGTAAGTAATACTGTACCTTGTCTCAAAGAGATCTTGGTACTTCTTTCCTTCCAACACTTTGCCCAGAATATCCTCCAACTGGTGAAAGGATTTAAATATCATTCCAGCTGCAGTCTTGAAGTATTATCTTGTAATGCCAGTTCTAGAGCAAAAAAAAGCAAAAAAGGAGTGAGAAAAAGCAGGAATTTATTACTGGACCTTATTATATTAATTATGAAAGATTAAAGCAATAGTATGAAAATCATAAATAAAACTGAACAAATTAGAGAGTAACATTTTGCAAATGAGTCTTGGAAATCAGAATATTGTAGTATTTACATATACAGTAAAAGCTGTCTATGTTGCCAATTATTATTTAATAACCTTTTCTTCTGGACTGAGGAAAACCTGTCATGGTCGCTCCTTACTGCCTGTTCCCTACCCTGCACTGTGCTGCATGTAAAGGCATATGCTATGTTATGAGACATATTTGTATATCTCAGTGCAGACTTGCAGTTTGTTGAGGGACATAGCTAGTAAAATGTCACTTCATGTTGTCAGTGGAATGCTCACATGACATGGTTTGAATCCCATGGTTTGAAAAGTTTTTGTAAGGAATACATAACAGTTGGAATTAAATTATCTTTGGTTATGTATTTATTCATGAGAGACAGAGACTCTGCCACTGAAAAAGCTTAAACCTTGTATGACACCTTCCTATGCTGACGTTGCTTATTCTTGTCTTCACCTCAGGCAGTTCTGTATGCTTCTTGTGGCCTGATGAGACAGAGCTTTGTTGCTTTTTCTCCCTTTTTATCTTCTTGCACAGGAGCAGCAGACTTCCCCTTGTAGGAGGAATAAGATATGACGTGAGTCATGACACTGCATCTCACTTGGTGTTTGGACATTTTACCCTTGCAAAACCTGAGACATTCTTTCCCTTTTTGGGAGGAGGTTGCTGCAGCCACAGACTCCCATCCTGGCTGGGCAGCGTGCCTCAGCCCCCTTTCCCTGGGGGCTCTGTGCTGTCACGCAGCATCCAGCTGCACCAGTGTTTCCAGAGGTAAATTTAGGTCATGTACCCTTTTCTTTCTGTTAGTATGTTAAGTAAAGAAGAATGGGGTCTGACAATCCCGCTAGCTGTACTGCAAGCAGAAGATGAGAATACTGGAAAGAAAGTGAAAAGAGGCAAAGACTTGTTTTCCAAGAAAAAAAAATGAGACAAAAGTATAATGCAAGTCTTATGGAGCTTAGCTCATGTGAGTGAGTCAGTGAGTGAGGAGGAGGCTGAGAGATTGTTTTCCTACCAAGCACACATCCTACAGCACTGGTGGGTCTGGCTGACAAAGGGGAATAAATCTGATCCTTGGAAACTGCAGTTAAGGCAATTTTGCCGTGAAGAAATAGGATGCAATTTCTTAGCAGTGAGGGTAATTAAACATGAGTTAGTTAACTGTAACATAGTCTGTGAAATGAGAACAAAGCCATTTGTGCCCAGGCAGTGAGAAAGCCTGTATTTGCTGGGTGGTTGTTGCAGGGTGGAGGGTTGTGGCAGTCCTGCTGCTGCTGGATGTGGTACGCCCGAGTCAGCAGCTCCATCAGCCGTGCCCGTGGGCCTGCCTGCTGAAAAACCCTCAAATAACAGCACTGGCAGCTCTGTATTAGAGGCAGTGATTATAATCAGCTCTTGTGCTTGCACCTTTCAGCAGGTCATGTGCAGTGCTCAGCAGGAATTGTTCCTTTCCATGTACATCAGGATAGGTATGTTTTGAGGTGCTTTTCCTTTTGAGGTTTTTTTCTCATGCATAAAAGATAGACTGTGCTGGAGACAGTGACTGGATGTGTGTATCACAGCTTGTGGTTAGCATGGTTTGGAGGTTTTTTAAGGTGGGTATCTCATGTGGGAAATTAAAGGTGGAGGAGGTGACTTTTCTCAGGGTTATGCTCCCTCAGATGGGAGCTTGATGTCCTTCACTTTCTTATGCTGATCATCTGGGTAGATCTCATTGCCTGTGTGGTAAGGTTTTAACCAAATGCTAATGCAGATGCAGCATTGGTGTCCTGAGATCAGTAATGTCTTCTTCATCTCATTTAAGCTTTTGGCCTTTGTGTGAGGATCCCACATCAAATTTAATGGCTTGTGATAGATGGGAAATCAGACAAGATAATCAAATGGTCCCTGATGCCCTAAAGCTATGAAACCCTAAATACTGAAGAGTGAATTAGTAAGTGTGCATCCCAGCAGAACAGACTGGGCAGGCCTGAAAAAGAACAGAAGTGCCACTGCTGTCAACTGCAATTGCTGTCTTACTAATCAGCTGTCTTAATAATAGCATGAGCATGGTCTGGGGAGGTCAGAGAGGCACTTTGAAGGAGGGAGATGCACACACTGTTGGAGAGGTCATTGATACATTTACAAGTTGAAAGGTCTACATTAGACATCTGGGCTTACATCTGCCTTCAGAGGCTGGTGCCCTACAAAGGGTAGAAATAAAAACTTCATATACCACAACCTGTGACCATCCCTGCTGGGTTAGAAATCGGATCTGCATAGAAACAAAGCTGTAAGAATTTATTCTGCTTGTCTTCATCGCTTTTCAGACATTCAGATTGTCATTTGTTGTATAGTACTGCCTTTGAAGTAGGGGACAGGGAGAAACTGTAATAAAAACAATTTAAAATGTTCAGCTCATTAAGTCACAATGGTCCTGACCTCTCACTTCATTTTAGTCTCAGTCTTAGAAAAAATCTAGTCCTTTTCAGTGACATTGTTGAGAAAAGTCAAATATATGATTTGGTACCATCCAGAGATGAATAAAATGAATAGTGTTCCCAAAAGTCTTACTTTTCAAGACCATCATCATGAATTGTGTGAATGCTGTGGGTTGGCAACACTGGTGCCATTGTGTTATATTTCTAATCATTATTTACCAATTTTTTTATTGAAATGATGTTTCTTTTTGTGGTAGAACATTTATCAGAAGTGCTGGTTGATAAGTAAAGGGTCATGGTAATCACAGCATAACTTTAACTATTACTTTATTTCTGAATCCAGTCTCCATTGAAGTGCACTTTGTATTTCCTGTTAATTCAAGCAGTCACCTGACAATCTTATAAACTTGATGTGTACTTGGTAAAAGCTGACATAAAGGATTTCTCATATTATTTCAAAGTATAATTGTACTTAATGTAGAGCAACTCTGAATACTTTGATCACTAAAGCATGTTGCCTCATAAATTTACAACCAGATCCTGCAGACATCCATGAAACCAGCAACAGTCAGTGTTTCAGGCAGTAAGTCTATTCTTCTGGCACTGCTAAAAAGTTGGATCAATTTGAATCCAAGCTCAACCAGAGCTCACTTTGAGTCAATTCATCCAAGGTGAATGTATCAAAATGCTTTTCACTGGGGAGATGTAGAATTTGAATGTAGAGCAGATGGACTTTAAAGTGACCTTCCCCCCTCCCTTTCATGCACTCCTTCAGAAACAATCCCCTACACTGTTCTTTCCCACCCACATATTGCTTTTTATTCCATTAAACCATAGGGATTAAAATTTCTGCAATGTAAGGCATATTTTGCTTTCACAGAGTAATTTGTTTAGTACCTTACAAAAACATGATCATATTTTCTGTTTCGGAGTTTGCAGGCTGATCTCTTTCCTTACCTTCCTGTATGAAAATGTGGTGGGTGAGGGAAGGGCTGTCCAGCTGGCAGGAGTGAGGAGGAGCTGAGGCATGTGGGGGTCTCCAGCTCAAAGCTGTGCTGGTGGCAGTGTTGCCACATCAATGTTTGGTAAGGTGGGATGACAGCAGGTGGGTGCAAAGGCTGAAATAAGGTGTTGCACTGCACTAGTCAGAAACATGGATCCTGTAATTATGCTCATTTAGCTCTGTTCCATCTTCCCTTGGGCGATGGAAAGGGAAGTCATGTTAAAATGTATCTACTGTTAGCTTTGTTGGGATTGTTCCAAATTAGAGAGGGAAACAAAATTACTGATGAAATAAAAGGACCATCTCTTTTTTTGTTTTTCTCCTCACTTGAATGTTGGCACTTTGTGATGACCACAGTTCTTTTTCTCAGTTTGATTTAGGACATGCAAACGTGTTTATTGCTTTCAGGCCTTTTAATTTATTAAAAAAATTGGAGGGAGAGGAAGGAAACAAAAATAAAACTTGGAAAGCAGAAAATATAACCTATTTAACATGATCTAAGTCCAGGTGTGAGAGTTGTGAACTTGAACAAAATGTCTTTCGGAGTGCATGAAGGTTGCTCTGCTACTTGGAGATGAACATCTGAGAACTTGGCAGTGCCAAGTGACAGGTGATTACAGCCATTTCCCAGAGCTATATTTGAAATGGAACTGGAAGGATGAATGTATCTTCTGCTTGAATATTTCATGTTCAACTTCTTGGTCACTCTTTTGTATAGTTGTTTTAGTGATTAAGTCTGGCTCTTGGCACCACTCTTAATCTCTGAACTTTTCTGAAGAGCCGAAACCTGTAGGTCTGACAAGACACAAAGAAATTCTGTTGTGGAGATGTGCAGAAAAAACTCAAATTCAATTCACTTTTTTGCTTCAATTTAGTGTTACCATTTCACTCTTTGTGCTAATTTTTACTCACAAATATGAGACTTCCTAACTGAATTGGAATGTACAGAGTATAAATATCGAAACTCTCAACAGATTTTTAACAGGGAAGGTAATATCATGATAAATAAACCCAGAAGTTGTTTTTGATTGTCATTGTAAATTTTAAAGTCAAGTTCAGATGTTGTTCTTTAATTTAAGCACTGAATATTTTAGCCACTATGCTTGCATTAAAAATAGGACCCACTTCATTGAGATCTCTTACTAAGTGGATGAGACTAAATGATCATAGAGCCCCCCTCTATAAAAATAAAAATAAAAAAAAAGCCGCGTCGAGTGGGCGTGTACGTCGCGTGATGTTAGGGAAGGAAGGCAACCTGGGATGGGTAGCCGGTGCTCAAGGCACGCCTTTGTCCTCTAGGCCAAGCCTATGGTCGGCCACGAGGGGAGAGCCAGGTCCCCAAGGTGGGCCTTGAACCCAGGAGAAGGGATTAAGGGTCTTTGTTGGTTGCTCCGATCCCGAGACTGGCAGAGAAAAGGGAGAGACTCTTGGCTGGGTGACAGCAGGCTTTATTCCTCTGAACCCTCAGCTCAAGAGCCCCGAGCAGGGGCAGAGCAAGGGGTTTTAACTGAACACAACAACCAATCATAAACTGGGGAAGGGGAGGAGTTGGGGAGGGGTCAGGCTAGCTCAGCCATACAGAGAACAAGGGAGGGGAGAACCGGGTCA
>VZTZ01041002.1:8027-42726 GCA_013400955.1 Drymodes brunneopygia
CCGGGAAAGAAGCGCTGCGGCATGATGGGAGTTGTAGTTCTGCGCGGTCACGTGGTGCCAAACGACGGCCTGCGGTTGGTCGAGCCCTGCGCACGCTCCCCGGGGACGGGAGAGTCTCGCCCGCCTCCGCCGCCATTTTGTGGCGGCTGAGGGGCGGCGGGGAAATGGCGGGAGCGGGGCTGCGGGAGTCGACGCTTAACTGCGTTTGTCGAGCTGCACTGGGCCACTTTTAAAGTAGAAGTCATTGATCGTGCTAAATGGAGGAAAAACACANTCATTTTTTTTAAAGGGTTCCTCTCTATCATCATAGATCGTGATAATTTATACATGACTTACATGGTGTCACTACCTTTAGTGACTGCCTTGCAGCCTATTTAAACTAAAAAGAAACTTAGGCAATGTGAAGGAAAAGAAAGACCCCCCCCAGCACCTTTCACCTTTGCGAAAGGAATAACAAAGTTGCTTCCAATATTGGCAGTCTCCATCTGTTTTCTTACATGAAGTTTTTTAAAGACAACCTTTTTCTTTTATTTTCAGGAAAATAAGTTTGATACTGCCCTATCAGTATTGCAAGGAAACAAATTTTTTTCATGGCCTTTCTGCATATTTATGTACTGTCAAAGGGTAGAAACCTAGGATGTTTATGCACACCAAAGTAATACTTCAATAAAAACAGATTAAAACTACTTTGAGAAGTGAGGCTTAATTACATTGGTTGGTAGTCCTTGTTCATTAATAGGTGATGTAGAACCCTAGGTCACCTTTTGTCATTACTTGTGGATCTAGTTGGGATTTCTTTAGCTAGTTGTTTTTCAGGTTTTTTTTTCCTTTGCTTAGATAGACTTTTATTTTTATTTGTCAGAGTTTGCAATACCTTTTTTTTTCTTTTTTTTTCTCCATTTGAAGTGTATTGAAAGATTCTTCCCTATTCTTGATAACTTCCCTTGCTATTCAGGCAGCCAGACCTCTTCTCCCCCTTGCTACCCCTTCCTCAAGCATTTTCTAATTGGAATTAATAGCACAGAAGTGCTCTGCAATCTGCTTTATCATCTTTATAACAAATGTTCTCATTTTAATGCAGCTCTTCTCACCCTGTAGTGGATTTTATGGTGTTGCTGCAGAGGAGATGCTGAGTACAGGCATAAAGATTCCTGTTACACATTAGCAACAGCGGTTTAACCCTTGATGCTCTGCAGATGTTTTCTCTGTAGATAGAAGCGGGGTTCTCTAGGTAAATGTGATAGAGAGTGGTAGATACCTGGGGCTGTTTTACAGCTGGAGAAATAGAGCTGAACACTCAAATCTGTTCTCCTTCAAAGCTTAAATTGATACAGAGTAAGGAAAGCCAAGAAGGAGGAGTTTAACGTAAGAGATTCTGATGGCACTGATTGAAATTTTGGTGAAGGAATTAAAAATAATACCTTCCAAAGTGTTAGAAATATGATGTGCCTTAATTATGATGAGGATAATCAAGTAGCAGGGTAGAATTTTGCAGATGTTGAGTGCTCCACTGTGTGCCTTTATGAAGAGGCTGTCTAACACACACACAAAGTCTGGTAATTACAGAATTAATTACTGGGTGGAATTCCCTGGCCTGTGTCATGCATGGGGTCAGAAGGGGTGATTATGATGGTACCTTCCAGCTTTTAAATCCATGAATCTTTGAATCTCGGCTGCTCGTTCACACACACCTTTTTATATCTACCATTTTTTCTTCCTTTAAAAAACCTATTACTTTTTGCCAGGTTATCTTTTTCATCTTCGATAACATGTTACATTTTGCTGCTGTGAGTATGACTTGGTGATGAATTCTTTCAGGTGCTGCTTTCTTACTCACTTTTCTCCACAAAGAATGTTTCTCAATCTAGATGCCAAAAAATACAAATAAGAAAAAACACAGGTAGCTAAAGAATGTAATGCACAGGATCTATCTTTTATGATCTTGATGGAAGAAAGAAGTAGAGAAAGCTTTGTGTATATTTTACAAAATACACAGGGCCGTACTTTGGGGCTTGAAACTGCCAGTCACTGAGATACAGTGAGAGAACCAAGATAAAAGTCGTACTGGCTTTTTAAAATCCTCTTTTATGAGTAAGTAAACAGCTGTTTTTAAATGCTGAAATTATGTATGATCAAGTTCAGACGTGCACACTTC
Source organism: Drymodes brunneopygia (assembly GCA_013400955.1). Taxonomy (NCBI): domain Eukaryota; kingdom Metazoa; phylum Chordata; class Aves; order Passeriformes; family Petroicidae; genus Drymodes; species Drymodes brunneopygia. Next base: position 10,183 of record VZTZ01041002.1, read on the forward strand.
AAGAAAGCTTTTTAATAGCATAAACTCTCTAAACTGTTTTGCTAGTGTCAAGCACAGAAGGCTCAGGAGGCAAAACAACCATAATAGATGACACAAAAGCATTGTTTTTCTACAGAAATTATCCTCTATTTTTGTTGACACAATAAATTATTTTGTCTAGTGTTCAACTTAGGAATTAACCTCCCTTCAGTCATAAGGTCAGGTATTAACCACAAGATTAAGCAGTTGTTAAATGCTAAGTAATGAAAGGGAAAGGGTGAGTAGAAGCTGTGAGAGACATTATATAATGGATAATAATTACATAGTTTTTAGTAAATTATGGGTTAATGAAAATATCTCTGATAGAATAATTTGTCAGTCAGTCTGATTTCACAGTTGTAGAAGTATATCTTTTCATAAGAGTAATTAACTTGCCTCATTTGTGATAATTGTTTTTCTTTCACAAAGTAGGTATTCTGAAATATAAAAGTATCTTACAAATGTAAAATAAACAATCAGTAGTATTAGAAATAACGTGGGGATCTTCAACTGTGGAAAGAGATGTTGGTTGTGAAGTATTTGTATTTAGCACAATGAAAAGCTGAAAACCTTGAAATGAAATACAGATAATGTTAGTTTAAAAGAGTTATTACCCGTAGGAGATACTTACCTTGATTCCAGAGAGCCCACATAAGTCTCAGGAAAGTGAAGCAGAGTCATAAAAGGAATTATCCTTTAGAAGCAGTTAAAGATTTGTTGCAGACATTGATAGCAACAGGATGCCCATGGGAGGAGGCTGTTAAGAGAAGTAGCATCTTTTATTCTTCCATTGCAGTTGTTAAAACCAGTCAGGCTTCCAAATGTGCAAGCCTTCCTTAAGCTGTGGAACTGAGTTACTTTCAAATGTAAGTATGCACTGAAAATAATTTTTTAAGGCACAGTTTAAAGGACACTTTCCTCCCCCAGCTGTTCTTTGGAGTGGATCATTTCACAGATCCAGTTCAGGGTGTAGGGGCACAAAGGCTTAACTGGCCCACAGGAAGGTGTGGAACAGTTACAGCATTAAAAAGGTGGAAATGGATGCATAGAATTAGTGCTTTTCTGGGCAGCAACGTCAGTTTATATTGGCACAAAAGAGCTTGTCTAACTACAGCTTTATTGCTGAATATCTATATATTATTTGGTATTATTGGATGAGAAAATTATTACATGAGACAAATGAAACTCTTTCACGAGCCCCAGGTACTGCTAATGCCTAGTGCATTTACTGATTGTATTTCCCAGGATCATTCTTGATGATATTCAAGATAAGGTGGTCAGTATTAAAATATTATGTATTTCATAAGTAAGAAGATTTCAGTGTATCATGGTACGTCATGAACAAGAGGATAAAATAATTGGGAGTTACTTTTTGTACTGTAATATCTTTGTGTGCAAACATCTTCTTGACAATCTACAGCTGTCACTTTTTCAGCCACCACTCCGCAAATTGTCTTTAAGACTGTATAATCAAAATTTTTAACCTTTTAAAGTTACCATGCTAACATAAGAGTCAACATATGCATCTCAATTTACTGTTCTCAACCTGAATTGAAATACTATGATTTTTGCACTTGTTTGAAAACCAAAAGTGGGCATCCAAATTTCACCTGTTAGCTCTGGTTATATCATTTGGTTTACTATTAGGATTGTAGGGGGAAGTAACACAACACCTGTGTAATTCATACTTTTAAGCCGTCATGAATATAAAAGTGCCGTAGGAACTTCTTTGCTGTGTCTCTGCTTATTAGTGTAATTTTTAGTGAAAACCACAGGTAGTATGAAAAGTTGAGCACAAATTTATAGAGTGAGTGTTGCTCATGAAAGCAGCTGTAGCTGGATGTGCATAGTGACAAAATTACAGTTTTGGCAATGTACCTAGATAAATTTATTTTCACATTATGTGAAATAGTTAAAAAATTGCCCTTTCATGTAAGTGATTCCTCATGGAAGCAGAGTCTCATTTGTATGTACTGTCAGTACTTCAGCAGCTGAAATAAATGTCTAACAATAATATTTTACCCTGTCAGAATTACTTTTTCCACTAATCTTTTGCAGCATTAATTAAATATCCCAAAAGTCTGTTTAAAATATGTAAGGGAAAATTGGTTGCACAGAACCTATTCTAGAGGCTTTATGAGAATGTAGCACTTGCACAGTGAGTAAGAGCCACTTTGCATTATTTATTTTGTCTTCATGTCTTCCTCTAAAATGGAGTATGTAAAGCTCCGTGTTTTTATCAAGATGGTTTGCAATTACAGCAAGCAGTATTATAATTACTTGCATTTTGAACTATCTCATTGTAACAGCCATTGCTTGGTTGCTAAAGCTTGTGCTTGAAGGAGTACTTTTGTGCGTAGGAATATCTTAGGAGCCCCGAAATCACTAATTTTCTTTGCAGGTGCAGTACTCAGTTTACTTGATGGTAAAAGCAAAAAATGCCCTTAATTTTTCTGCCCTATTTGTGCTTATTTTTTATATGGTTTAAAAAGGGAACTTTTTTTAAGTCTTCTTATTAGTTTCTCCATCAAGAGGACAGTATGTAGTAGAAAATATGCCAGGGAGTGACAAAGAGCCCTCAAAATATTCTAATATACATATGATAGATATGATTCACATCCTTGTCACACGTCCTTGTTTTATGTATTTTTCCTTCTTAACAATTCTTTAGTCATGCACAAGCCTTCTTAATATTCCTGTATTATTTGTAAATAATACAAATTTACAAATTTGTAACAAACAAACAAATAATTTGGTATTTGTAAAATCTTTCATTGATGGCTTGTTTCTAACTGTTCACAGCTATGCACATTGTCACCCTGACTAAGTGAAAGACTTGCATGTGTCTTAGTTTAAAAAAAAATTAAAATTAAGACTTTTTTTTGTCCCTTAATCTTGGAAAGAAATGCTGAGGGGTAGAGCTCCATTTAAGAAAATCAGTGTTGTCCACAGAGTATTAGTTGTTTCCAAAGCCATGATAGCTATTGTGAACATTTCCTAGAGAAATGTATTCTTTGCAATAGGAAGATTTTTGTATTAGATACTTTTATACAAAAAATCACTTTTAACTATCAAGGATCAATTTTCATTCCTCTGTTACTTACTGTAACAATGTAATTGCACATCTGTTTACTATTTTTTAGAAGAATTTTCACAGTGCACTTTCTGGACTGATGTTTCCAGCAACTTCCAGCTGGCCATAAGCAGGAGCTCTCTGTATTATTACTTTCTCTCTCTAATTATAGCAGATGGTTTAGCTGCTCAGCAAGTACTGGTCTAATTTTTCTTGTTTATATGTTGTTAGACTATAAATTCACTTGTGGCAACAGCTTTTAACTGTGTCTTTTATAACGAGTATGCTTGCCAGTGTGGTTACTGCTGACTCTCCATGATGAGAGAAGAGTAACTGATGTTTTTACAATCCATTCTCAGGTACCATAGGCAGACAGGCCAGTGTTGACAGGAGGTGAAATTGTGTAATTTCAATTTTGACATCATTGAGGTTATAAAAATGATTTATCATCTTGGTTCTCAGAGCTCAAAGCTGAAACTTCTGAAGTTCCTGAAAGTACCTGAAGGCGCACTAGTTCATGGGACCTGACGAGATGCACCCACAGGCCCTGAGAGAACTGTGTAGTATTTCACCCTCCTGTAAGTACATCACAAGAAACCATGCACATTTCTTACAATATTTTGATTCATCAGTCCAGCTATTTTATTTACACGTGAGCCTGTCAGTTCTTGCAGTGACCTGTTCACTCATTTTTTCTCCGAACTTAGTTTTTCAGAATGTTTTTGTAATATGCTGATGAAATTGAATGTGTCACATATCAGTGGTCATTATCATTAAATATTAACTGATCGAAATGTTGAATGTGAAGTCTGCTGGTGGTCTCTGGTTTATATTCCTTGTGCATCGACATTATCATGTTTGTTTATGGGGTCAGCACAGAGCTAACGTCTGCCAAAGAAGAGACTCTTTTTGTGTCCTAACTGGCTGTTTGGTGAGCAGTCAGGCGTGCTGAAAGTGCAATGAATATTTAGTCTTGGACTTGGTTATGAATTTTCTATGTAATTCAGACTGTACTGACTCATTCACATTAAATATGAACTTGAAGTGACAGTGATGAGGGCTCACATCATCTTCATTACAAGCACTAATAAGGTCACTCTGCTAGAAAGTCTAGGGTCAAGTCTAACCAGTCAAATGAGTAAGATGCGTAGGAGGAAATATTTTACTGATAAACTTCCCATAATGGAATAATCAGAAGATTTATTTTGTAGAGTGGCATTTTTCAAAATGTTTTCAACTAGTGCCTTACCATAGGTTGTTAAGTATCTACAACAAAGTTTGTGCCAAGCTGCAAACTGCAAATGCAGCCCAAAAGCTGAGTAACCACTATTTTTCCAAATGGGAATCTCAGGCTACTATTTTGCCACATCTTTTGGCAGTGGATCGGCTTCTGTGACATATCCAAACATTTTCATGGAGCTTGTGCTGGATTTTGATAGTGTGCAGGTTCCTATGCTGGAATGTTCTCTGTGCATGTTCTCCTCCTCCACCTAAAACTGGATGTTTTTTTGCTAACCAATAGTGTTTGTTTGGTCCACTCCGAGGCAGGATGGGAGAGTTTCCTGCTCTGTCAGGTTTATGTAGCAAGATTTTGGTGGAGGGCTGCAGGATAAAATCCTGAAATAGACAGCCTGTGTTAGGAAAATTTACATTTGCCCTTCTTTCCTTGGAAATCATGAACTTGACTCTCCCTGCTCCTTTTGGCTCGTCTTGAATCACCTAACTCCAAAATCCTTATTCAGGGCTTTACCTGAACATCTTTAGAAAACCTTTTTATCAGCTTAATATTTGTTCCTGAGATTAAAAAAATCCTCTTAAATGTCTGAAGAAACACTCTGGAATTCATAATAGGTGGACTTACTGTCATTTTTAATCCTCTGCGGCTCCAAACTTTATCAGATGCTTGATGTATTTATCAAATACCTTGAACAATTTCTTTTGCTCAAAAGGTTATATTTTTTTTCATGTCTCATCTTTGTCTTGTTCTATGCCTTGAAGAGACATGTTCAAAACCTTCCCTGAAGAATTTGATAACTTCAGCAGCTTGTCACTGGGACCCAGCTCTCTCCTTTAAAATAGTTCATTTTATAAATGGCAATTCAATACATTTTATAAAAGGAAATCATTATCAACTAGACATAGGGATTGCAGTAGAATTTTTTTCCCTACGGCACATACTCAATTGCTTCACGGAATTTCATTTCACAGTTGGAAACTTGACTCTTGACTAGAGCTGCATGATACTGCCAATTTTTGCTTTGACTATTCAAGTATAAAAATAGCTAACTTTGCAAGAATACAGCATGTTTAATCCAGCTCAAGGGTGTCACGTTATTGTAGGGCAAATGGTTCTTGTCTTTGAAAATAACCAGGCTGAAGTCATGGAAATGTGAAACAAAAAAATATCATTTACCTAAAGGTACTCAGGTTGAATCAAGCATTATTTATTGCTTGTCTTGATTAGAAATTAAGATTCTGAGTGGCTAATTCTTATTTAAAATTACACAAAACTGAGCAGATTGGTGGCCCATTGTACTCATTTGTTTCCTACTGTTCTGATAGCACACAGCACAATTAAATCCAGGTAAATGTGTTTCCTTATGGCTCCTCAGAGCCGGGAGCAGTGCCTGAGCAGCTGGGACAAAAGCATTCCAATGCTTTTGCTTTGGAAGGACAAGGACATGACAGAGTACCTGTTGCTGAGTCTTGCTTGAGTACTGCTTGTGGAACTTTTTTTAGAACAGTTTCTCAGATGAATAGGTAGTATGGTTGGAAACGTTGCTGAAGCTTCAACTCTGAGTGAAAATGCAGGGACAGGCTGTAGGAATATGGGGCAGAGGTACAAAGTTTCTCTAAGAAACTCAGTACCCCCTCAGCTTTTACTTACGAGCGTAATGTCAGACATCAACTTAACTTCTCATACAAAATTTTTATCACCGATAGCACTTTCTCCTAGATTATGTCAAAAGTGTGAGAATTGCACATGTAGGCTGAGAAGATTCTTGTCTCTTGAGAGTGAGGGTGCGTGCAACAACTTCATCCCAGTTCTTGCCTCTGCTCTGTATTTCTTCCCTTTGGAAAATACTTGCAAGTCATATGATAAGAGCCAAAAGTTGTTCTGATACTTACTCTTTTTCCCGAAATCTGACGTCTTTTTATAGACTTTCTTGGCAGATCCCTTGAGGCATTTTAATCTACTGATGTTTTATGGGATTGCCTTAAACTGCAATTCCGTCTCTTGAGTACTTGATGCATGGACAATGATTTGAAGAGAAAGCTGAAAAGAAGCAGAGGGCTGGGGCTGAAAGCAAACACATCAAGAAAGGATATTTGGGAAAAGGTAGATGAGGAAAGGACCAGTGGAAGAAGATACAGGGGATTGGATGACATATCCATGAGATAACAGCATCACCTTGTGTTCTGTGCTACTGTTCCCTCATGGCTTCAGCATGTCTCTTTGGGGTACAAATGCATGATACTGGATGGTGCTCCAGTATGTGCTGAAGTGCATCCCACACTGCAATTGGCTTTACAAGTGAGCCCACGTTTTCATCTGATGCATCTGATTTGTTGTCTTGATAAAGGGAAGGCAGTAACACATCCTTCTGTCATCACAGTCTCCAAAGGGCATGTGAATGTTATAAGGAAATATCTGTTAAATCTCCTGGAATTAGAAGTGACAATATAATAAACACTTTCAGGTTGTATTTACTGTGCCTTGTGTGATGTTTATTCTTTTGCCTCCTACTGAGACTGTTATATTTGTTGAGAGGATAAATATGTTTTCACATCTGTCATTCTCTTTCAGTAAAACACTCAAGCAGCAAGTGGTTGTCCTGGATGTTGTTCAGAGGCATATTGGTGTTGGTGATGTGATACATCATTTAACATAACTGTCAACATCATACATGATGATGACAATTTGTACTTAAGATAGTTTGTAGTTCTTAATTATTAAGATAGTTTTTCGTTCTTAATTATTGGGGTTTTTTGACAGAATATTTTTGTCCTTGTTCTCTTGAAATCTCGCTCTGTTAACTGCTGTTAACAATCCTCATAACATTCTCTGCATTTGTACCTTCCTAGTTTACTTTATGGATTTTGTGAAGACATTTTATGACAAATTAGCTTTTTTTTTTTTTTTTTCAGAAGTTGTAGCCAAGATTACACAACTGTTCTTTGAGAGCTAGACCTGGCTTCAAATCAGCTGATCACTAAAGAAGATAACATAGCCTTGTACTTTAAAGGAGATTTTAAGTCACTTGCTCAGGAGTCCCACAGTGGCTTCAGCTTTAGGAGGCTTTCCTTGAGAGTCACATTCATTCCACATAAAGCAAAAATATGGGGCACTCAGTTTATTCTTGAATTTATGGCAGGCAAAGAAAGATGAGTTGTGGAGACAAAATCCAAATCTGAACGTAATCTGTGATTTAAATCTGAAGGGGTCAGCAGCAGGTCCTGTCTGTACTAATTGATTCTCTTTGATCAATAAGAAAAATTACCTTACTGTTTGTAAGGTAATTTGTGCCTGTAGCTGTGTGGTCTTTGGAAGAAAGTCTTGTCAAAATCAGTGTTGCAGAGATTATCCAGCATTTGTTCACAGAAATTCTACAGAAGATACAGGTGCAGGGCAAGTTATGCTGCTGTTTAGTGCCTGTCTGTGTTACTCCTGATGTGTATTAGTCCTTGCTCTAAATAAAAACTGCCCTCAACAATGTATTTTAGTGATTCTCTTTTCTAGAGAAATTGTAAATAAATAAACAATTTTTAAAATCCCATGACAGTTTCTCTAAGCAGTGTGTCAGGGTTGCTGGCTATTTCTGTTTGCATACAGACATTTTTTATTTGATTGAGGAGACTAAAATGATAGGTTATCAGAAGAAAGTGAATTTTTCTTGTTTCTAGTCATTGGATCTCCTTCTAGAGGAGAAGGAGGAAAAGTCAGTCTTTTATCTGAGTGTATGCAAAGAGAGATCTTACAGGTCATATTTGGTATGGTGCAAAGGCTTATGAGCAGTTTTTATGATGATCTTGGCAGTCTGATAGCAAAGCTCTATCCTGGTTATTCAGTGTAAGTACCTTAACTTTCAAAGGGACAGGAAATTTGTGAGGAGGGCCACATGAGATAACATTGACATGAGACTTGTGCTTGCCACAAGTTCTGCTGTGCACAACTTGGATTGTCATTACAGTGGCACACAAAATGAATGAAGACCTAAGTAACAAATAAAAACTTTTTTTCTTAACATAGAATATTTTAGTTTTACAATCTTCTTGTCTCAGAATGTGCTACAGGAAGATGTGAGTACTGGGAAGTGTAGAGTCCTTATGCAATGATGTATGGAGAGTTAGAACTCACAGAACTAATCTAAAACTTACAAATATCACAAACCTTCAAAATAAAAATTTTGCATTGATTTCAATAGGACCAGGATTGTTCTGAAATTTGACTATCAGTCGGTTCACGACTCTATAATTCCTTGGTAGTTTCAGCATGATGTCAGAAACTCTGCTTCAGTTTGAGCCCTGGAACTGATATACTTTATTTACTGACTGATATATTGGAATAAGCCTGATCAAGTGAGGAATAACCAGTGAAGCTTTTTTTTTCTGAGCTTGCAGTGTGTAAGGGAGCTGGTCACTGCTTGGCTGTAACTGCAGTTTTAAGTTTCTTCCTGCTCTTTCTATGAGTTTGCTCTGAGGGTTTTTTGTGTAGGTCAGGAGTCCGTGTTCCTGCTGCAGAATGCATTTTTCCCTTACCCCGTGTCAAAAGGAGTGGGTTGATTTCCTTCTTCTGATCCTGGTGTGGAGCCTGTCTCACTTGGTTTCAGCCTCAGTATGGTGCTGGTAGGACAGCTGTCCACATATGCCTAGAGTGGTTAGGGGCATGGGAATGTTATGAAAAAATCTAAAAGATACAGCAGAAAATATGAGAAGACAGAAGGAATATCATATATTTATGTGTGAGGGAATGACAGATTAGGTGCTGTTGGGTGTGTATATAAACATGTATAGGTACTGTATATATACACTGTGTTTGGGTACAGCTGTAAAAACATAAGCAGCTAGGAAAACAACTTGGGTATTTCCTGTCAGAATCTTTCTTTGTAAGAAGGTATTCCTTTGCTGAAACTGGAGCTAAAGAAATTCCCTGGCAAAATGTTTGACATATCTCACCGAGACCTTCCCACTGGTGTTTTATATTGTTTGCAATGAAATCACTCATCAATGTTTTAGATAGCAGAGAATCTCAAAATCAGTGACTTCATGCCCTCTGCCATCATCTTACTTTTATAGGGAAGAAATGAAAGAGGAATGTTACATGACAGGATCTCCTTTAGTTTGGCTGAGTTCTGTTTTCCTTCAAGATGACTTATTTTTAAGGCCTGTAAAAATGTCTGTGCTTCACAGCCAAGATAGCTAGAAGAGAACAGACTTCCACCAGGAACTTCAGTGCCTACAGGACATGTACAGATATCCTGTAGGTCACCCCATGAGTCATGGCAGCTTAAGGCAGAGCATTTTGACAGCTGTTCTTCCCTGTGAAGTAGCAATACATGCATTACAACAGCAAGACTCTCAGTTTAGTTTTTGTTTGTTTGGAGTTTTGTTGTACTGGTTGTTTTTGTTTGTTTGTTAGTTTTTGTGGTTTGTGGTTTTTTTAATCAAACACCAAAACTATAAGGATTGTGCAAATAGTTTAAAGAGAAACATCTTATGCTGTCTCTTAAAAATATATGTGTTTTTGTCTTTCCACAAAAGATGGGCAACGTGATTGTTTTATGTATGCAGAATGCTTCTATCTTATTTTCTTACCCCTGAAAAGATGTGAGGATCATTTCATTGTGAGTTTGAGTTGCTACTCGTTCTAGTTACGTGCAGTTGTTACATGTGTTATCTTTAGTCAGCACTGTTTTCAGTAGATTTTGCTTCTAAACCAACTGCAAATAGGAACAGGTAAGAACCACAGAAAAATGTATATAATGTTAATAATTTTTTCTGTACCAAGCCAAATTCTGTTAGATCCTTCCCTTTCCTAGGCTATATATTGATTTGGAGGACCAACTGAAGAAGTCCGGTCTGTATATACAGTCAGTTTCTCATAAAGGAGGAATAATGCAGTTGGTGAGGTTGGCCTTTACATAGTAATGTCTTTTAACATGTGAAGGAATTGGTCTGTGTTCTGTGCAGCACCAGCAGAAAGCCTCGGCCGCTGTCACCATCAGCTGGAGCAGGGAATACAAATGAGCTTTAGGAGGGGCAAAGGGGGAAGTGAGGAATGAGTGAGGTGAGTGTTAAAAAATTTAAATAGTCGGTGTCAGCAACCCCAGTTGGACTGGAACCAGGTTAGGAGATGCTGACACAAAAGGGATGCTGGAAAGTAGGTGATAATAATGAGAAAATGGGTGATGTGATCTCCCCAGCTGCTGCAGCAGCAGCCAGACAAAATCCATGCTGAAGGACCTCTGAAGGTCATCAATCCATCAAGACCCAACTAGCTTATAAACAGTGCTAACATTTCTATTGTGTGTGCAAACGCTGAAAATGTCAATTACTACAATGAGCACTGCAATTTACTTGTGCAAACTGATAAAACACAATAGGGAATATCCAGCTAATATAATGGTTTCATTCAGCCTTCTAATGTAAAGAAATCTTTCCACTCAAGATAGTAGTTGGATTAGACACTTTCTTATGCAGTGACAAAACAATAATACTAAGTGCTGTAAGAAAGGCTTTCTTAGGTGAAATGTAATTTGAATTGTAGTAGTTGTAGGTTTCCTTTAAATATTTTAGTACCTAATAAATATTCCAGCAACAAACCAGATGAATTTTAACAGAGTGTCTTGCTGGTACTACTCATGCTAATTTACAAGATTTACAGCAATTACCATTCCTGAAAGCTAAAAAATAGTGAGTTATTTTGTGAACACATAAAACAGGGCCTTTGAAAACATTTAACAGGATTCTTAAAATGAAATATTTGGCTCAGATATAATTTGGATGGGTACAAAATTAAAGTACACTGTCATTCCTGACATTCATAAAAATAAATTATTGTGCATTGTTTCCTTCTCTTTATTTCTGAATACAGATCAGTATGAAAGAAACTAGATACTGTCATTCCCTTCTTCCTAGGGGTGTTGGGAGTTTGCTGTGTGCACATCCAAGTAGCCAATTAACTCTGGAACCCAAGAAACCTCTTTCTTAAGTTTATGTTTGGAAAGCCAGGATGATTAGTCTTTTAAGAAACTGGAATTTTTTGTAAAAAAAATAAGACAATTAATTTTTTTATTGTTTTTTTCCGATACATTCCTTATGCTATTTAATCTGCAGCCATTCCAGCAGTGTCATATATGTAGGAATTTTTTCTTTTAAAGGGGAGGCAGAGGGATAGCACATGAGAAAGAGTTCATGATGTTTCAGTTCAGAGTTAAAAACTTGGTTGTAGTGAAATCAGTGAGAGAAAAATCTATTGGTTACGGGGGAAAGGTTTTAATTATCACCAACATTTGTCTAGAAGTTCCTTTAGAGGATTTGACTGAAAGAATGTGTGTGTGCACTTCTCTCCCTCTGATGCTTATTCTCTTATTGAGTTTCTGTGTATACCCATACATGTCTTTTCATATCATATGGCACTGGGTAAATACTGCTTTTATTTCCTTCTCATTTAGGGATCTTGTACTGACCACTGTAAGACTCTAATTCATAATATTTTTCTTTCAATCATAATTCTATGTTTTTAAATTTGGTATCAAGTCTCTGGCATCCTGTACTACCATACAAATTGTTCTCTCAAAATGGTGACCTATAGAAATGTTTTGAAGATCAATGGTGAAAAAAGCTCTTGATACTGCTTCGTCAGCTGGAAGGTTATAGTTAAATTTATATCTTCAGAAGATACAGAAAAGGTCTGTAAACTACACTCAGTATAAATCTGTATGAGTTCTCTACTAGTGTCATAGTCTTTGCTGAAATTAGGTTTGTGGTTTTCCACATCCAAAATGTTCTTTAATCGTTAATAGTTCAGATAGAGAATTAAAAATACAAAACGTAGTAGCCTAGTTCCCCTCATTTAAAAAGGAGGAAACAAGTGAAAAGTGACAGTGTGGATTAAGCTGTACACACATACATGGTACAGTGTGTGATATGTAGCTGTACTTGTGCAAATGTAAGGATAAAAGTGATAAAATTTATCTGAGCCCCTAACTGTAGCCATGGGAATAGTTTAGTTGTATACTTCAGCCATTTTTTTCTTCAGGTGTTCAAGAAACATGTTTTGAGCTGCAGAGCAACAGTTTCACACCGTGTCAGAAAATAAACTGCATGTTTTTGTTAAAACTATGGCTTTTTAATAGGAACATACTGATAAATATATAAATAGAAATCGCAACTGATGCATGCATAAAACATTCAACAATCTCAAGCACAAATCCAGATTGGGCAGAGAAGGGATGGCAGCCCCGGGAGGAGCCCTGGGGGTGCTGTGGGGCAGAGCTGGGACCCCAAACCCCTGTGCTGGGCTGAGCCCCAGCGTGGGCAGCAGGGGAGGGGGGATTCTGCCCCTCTGCCCCTCAGCTGAGACCCCACCTGCAGAGCTGCCCCAGCCCTGGGCCCAGCACAGGAAGGAGCTGGAGCTGCTGCAGCCAGGCCAGGGGAGGCTCCAGGATGAGCAGAGGGATGGAGCAGCTCTGCTGGCAGGAAAGGCTGGGAGAGCTGGGATTGTTCACATGGAGAGGAGAAGCTTTGGGGTGACCTCACTGTGCCCTTGCAGGGCCTGAAGGAGCTGCAGGAAAGATGGAGAGAGACAATTGACAAGGGCTGGAGGGACAGGACACAGGGAATAGCTCCCAGTGCCAGAGGGCAGGGATGGATGGGATATTGGGAAGGAATTGTTCCCTGGGAGGGTGGGGAGGCCCTGGCACAGGGTGCCCAGAGAAGCTGTGGCTGCCCCTGGATCCCTGGCAGCATCCAAGGCCAGGTTGGGCATGGCTTGGAGCAGCCTGGGACAGTGGAAGGTGTCCCTGCCCATGGCAGGGGGTGGAGTGGGATGATATTGAATGTCCCTTCCAACCCAAACCACCTGTGATTTTATGAAATTGTCTAAATACGCGCCTAGATGTTTCTGAACTTGATGATATTCTTCAGAATTCTGCTTTCACAACTAGGTGATAGTACATGCCCACTTATACGTAATTGATAATTACACAAAAGCAGTTGGATACTCCTTCATTTGGCTTGAAAATAGAGATTGCTTTTTTAAAGAAAAATAGAAGCTTGGAGACTATTTCCATTTGTATTCTTTAGCTGTTCTACTTGCAAGCAATCTTAATGTAAGCTGTTTTGAATGTTGCCTCTTGAGCATGTACTGCCATAATCACAAGGAATTCCTAAATTTCTGCATAACATGCCACTCTGGGATTTTGAAGTGGTTTTTGTGCTGTTTAATTAGACTGTTCCTTTCTTTCTGATTCTGATATCTATATGTATATATATACACACCACTGCTGTGTGTACACCTCTTCATGCAGTTGTTTGCAAATGATACGGAACAAACATCCCCAAAGCACATTTCAATTGCAAGATGAAAGAGAGAATCTTGCTACGAAGTTTTCAAGTGATGGAGAGACAGCTGAGTGGTGCTCTGGCTCTAAGCCATGTTCATGATGTAAGCCATGTTCATTCTGGTCTAAACTTGAGTGTCTTCATCTTGACTGACCCATGCAATTGCCAGATTTCTTGGACATAGTGACAACTTAGTCCAAATGCACAAGTTGCCTGCTGTTCTCTTGCTTCAGCCATTGGCAGGAAACTCTTTTTTGAAGCTGCTATAAGTAGGCTTGAAATTAAAGGATTATTTTGCCATGCTGTGCTGGAAGAACAGACATTTCCAGGATAGCAAGCATTTCTGGGGTGATGAGAAGAGCTCAGTGCCTCAGTGCCTGGAGGCTCAGTATGTGTGGATGCTCTTTCATGTCAAAAGCAAAACATGTCTTAAGTCAGCATGAGATGCGTTTTGCCATCTGGATGGACAGCAGTTACTTTCTTTACTCACTCCCAACATGCAGAGAAAGCAGCACTGCACATAAAGTTGAGTTGATTTTTGTGTCTAGATTTAGTCACATTATGTATAAAGTTCTACAGGATAATAGAATCCAAATATTTTCTTTTTTGACTACTGAAACCTTTTTAGCTTTGTAGTAAATCTGATAAGTTATTCATCAGTTGTAAGCATTTCTGAAGATGGTGTAAAATAATGGGTGTTAGGGTAAGGAAATAAATGTTTTTAAAATCAGTTTGAAATTATGGAGGCAGCATGTGTTTGCATACCCTCAGCACACAAGAGAAGGGGACATGCTGGATGCATGTTCAGCAAAAGGCAATGATGATGATGATGATGAGATGGTGATGATGATGGGACTGGAGCATCTCTATTATGAGGGAAGGCTGAGAGAGCTGGGATGGCTTAGCCTGCAGAAGAAAAGGTCCAGGGAGGAACTCCTGAAAGTGTACAAATACCTGAAGGAGGGTGCAAAGAGGGGGAAGCCACACTCATTTTAGTGGTGTTTTAGGACAGAAATTATATCAATTTAATAAATCGTAAAAGTATTCCTTAACACTAATATAAAATTGTGAATGAATGTTATGTACATACCTTAGTGATTTTTTGTTGCATGTCTACATTTCTCTAGTTTCATTTCAGAGCAGAATACCATGGGTTTACTATTGTAATATTTTTGACCTCGAATTAACAGGTGCTATCAAGTGTTAGTTGTTTTTTTTGGGAATTGACAGGTGCTGTCACTGTTAGTTGTTTTTTTGGGGGATTAATAATGAGTTAAAAAAGATATGAGTTTCTGGACTAGAAAATGGATCAGATTGACTAAATGGGGAAAATATTTAGGAACAGATTTGGTGGGAGAAAAATATTCCTGGTTCTGAATATTTCCCAACCAGGTACAAAATTGGTAAATGTTGGAGAAATTTCTTAATTTTGTTTTATATCTCAGCTTTTATATCAGGGACGAGGGGGAGGTAAGGAACTGTCAGAGTGTGAGAGGCAATACAAATAAAACTCTTATAATGCAGAGAGAATTAATATCAAAGGCAATAGAGAAGATACTATCACTCAACTATTCTTAAATGCCCAAATCCTTATTTGTAGCTTCGGGGGTTTTTTTCTGCTTATTTTACATTTGCATTTCACAATTCTCAATAAAATTAAGTGTGACTGAATTGTTATTTCCAGCCTCAGCCTTAGCCAGAGGAAATTCAATTAACAGCAAGGACAGAGGAAAAAGATAACAAATAATTATTGCCATTCTTCATACCTTTTTTTAAATGTAGATTTACATTCTGTGAAACTAGAAGTCAAAGAAAGATGTTGGACACTTGAGGAGCTTGTAAATAACATCTCCAGCTGGTTTGACTGATTTGTGCTAAATAAATGAGGCTTTTCAATTTTATAACTCTAATGGGTCCTTCTTTGCTAATTTATTGAAATGATGCTCCTTTTTTGCTGTACACATTTTTAAAGGTGTTATTTGTGGTTTAAATATTTTCAACATCAGGGCTATGTTTAAGTCTTTATGTTTTGCAGACTAACTTTGCTGTCTTAGCATGACATTGATAATATACTTTTGACTGGCTTTTTGCTTCTGGAAATGAAGTTTGAATGAATTAAAAAATAAAAAAAGACTAGAAAATGAGATCCGGCACAGCATGAAAAGGAGGAAGCTTTTCTTGAAGAAGGCAAGAAAAAAGAGAAAATAGAAAAGAGCCAGATTACTTGGACTGGAGGGAAGACATCAAAACTGCTAGTTCGTAAATGTAATTGCCTCATGACAAAAATTATCTGTTTTTAAAGATGTGACAAAAATTACTGGCATGAAGAAGCATTCACATGTTTTGTCATATCCTTATGGATGTTTTCTTTCTCAAAAGTGTGTGCTACTGACATTCTTCAATTTGACATTAAGTATGAAATTGTCCATTTTTATAAAATTATTGAAACTATGCTTGTGCATAAACTGGACTAAAGGCATAGAAAATCTGCAATGTCATTTAGGATTTCACTAATTTATTTGCAAAAGTAAAGATTGGCAGTGAGATCTGGTATACTCTGCAATTTGAATGGGCTCTTGGAGGCTTCACAAAGGTAGAAAGGTTTTGTTTGGTTTGCTAGTTTTTTGGGTTTTTTTTCCAAGTGAAGAAAGAAATCCTATCAGGTTGTCTGCAAAATGCTTCTAGAAATCTGAGGACTTAATTAGTAACTCATCCAACATATGCAGGACAAATTTCTGGTGATCCCTTAGTTAAGGCATCTGAACCTTCAAAAGATTTTACTGACACCAAGGGAATTTTGATGGATTAAGGGATGAAAGTTGATTGCAAGTGTGAAAATAGCAATTAATTATTGTCCTTATTTTTAGCTTTTTTTTTTTTGATAAAGTAATTCTAGCGGCAGATGTTGAAGAAAAACAGACTGGAAAAAACTGCAAGTCTTGGACCCTTTTGTGATGAGAAGTGATGGGAATTTTGACAGTCTGGCAAGATTTTACCCCAAACATTCATTTTCTGAGAGGTCTGTAGGACCTTGTTCCAGAGGTAATTCATTGGATTTCTAATATTAATTTCAGATTAACTTCCTTAATTTCTATCGGTAACTTCCTGTGGGCAAGCATAGTTTATTGCCATGCTGTTAATTGGCAAAGAAATTAAGAATAATAAACTAACATTAAAAATATATTTCACATATTATAGAGGATAAAGATTTGAGGTGGAATCATTGATCCCCTGTCAGTGGGACAGGCAGCCAGTAGGATTGTTCTTCAGTTTAATTTCTGATCCATTCAGTGGTGTGATTTCAAGCAATGCCTGTTCACTTACCTGGATGCTTGAGGAAATGATAGCAATACTGAACAGCTCAGGCAGTACCTTGAAATGTGTTCCTCTGGAATTGTGTTCCTCTGGTGTGTGACCGGTGCTATCTGCTTGGGCAGCATCACGTAGGTAAGATTAGCTAGATGCGTGACATCTGGATTATATTTCTCTTCATGATATGAGCAGGTTGACTTTATGATTTTATTTAACACTTTGGTGAGTGAGATGTGGCCAGGAATGATAATCTTTCATCGGCTGCACTGAGAGGAATGGAGGGAGGAAGGAAAAGGAAAAGCAATGGGTTTGCAAACAGTCTCAATATTTCATCCTTCCCCCCCACAAAGGGGAGAAGTGGATGCACATTTTATGGGGCTAAAATGAGTTTGCTGGGAAATAAGGGAATGTTGCTTTGCAGAGAGTGCTTCCTTGGCATCAGTGTAAGTCATGCACTGAACCAGAGAAGCTTGTCCATGTTAACTGCAGTGATTCTCAGAGAGGGAGTATATAACAAATAGGACAATTGCAATTATCTGGAGAGATTTCCCACCCTTGCCCCAGCTTCAGCTTCTTTTCAGAAATATGTTCTCTGTCTGCCTGAAACAATGACCATTAATCCTTGTCCTAAACATAATAATAATAATAATAATAATAATAATAATAATAATAATAATCTAGTTTCATTCTTCTTCACTAATGTGCACAGAGCACCTACATCTACACAGGTTCATTTCTCTGAAGGTGTTTGTTGTCTTTCTCCTTCCTTTCTGCTGAATTTACCTGGGACCAGAAGCTGGGATTGGTTCTATTCCATGCTTCCATGGAGATGATCTTGAGCAGCACTGGAAGAATGAAGGCAAATAATAATAATTCTCTGGCATGCAGAGGTGACAGCTGTTATTGCTGAAGAGTCTGAGTATTAAAAGCAAGCAGATTTTGCACTGCAGACAAGACCAGAACTAAACCAATGTGGAGCTCTGTAAAGACACAGAGAGTTTGTTTTGGAGCATTTAAGCAAGGGTCTAACTTTTTCATTCACTGTATAGATTCTGCTTACTAAAACACTCAGTCAATCATTAAACATAAATCACCTGGATACTTCTCAGTTCTTGACATCCCTGATTGCTGTACTTTGAGTAGACATCCTGACTCCAGATGTCCCCCAAAAAGTAAAAGAAAAATAAAATTTTGGAATTAATAAAAAGAAAACAAAACACCCAAGAAACTTAAAATTGTGCTGTTTTCATACCTTTGTAGTCTTTTTTCTTTTTTTCTGAAGCCTCTTGTAACCTTTTGTTTCATCACTGCTTGGGAATGAAGAAGATCTCTAAAGAGAGATCACTAAGGGTGCCATCTAATTGCAAGTCTTCTGTTTTAACAATTGCAAGATATTTTATTAACACGTTAAGCAAGTTTTGTATGAGAATTCATGTCATTGCCCCTGTTCTTGGGCAAGGAGATGCCTTAGGTGGCCTCTGAAACTCCTTCCATCTGCCTTCCTCGATTCTGTGATTTATGGAGCAGTGACTTATTTCTTTGTCTCTCCTGAATGGCTTTAAAGTTCCTGATCCTTTTCATGATGCTGTGATTTCTACAGCAGACAGGAACTTCTCTCACCCCTTGCAGGTCTGTGTTCCTGGCAGTCATGGAACAACTTGCCACTGGTCCCTGGGCTTTTGCAGTGCACACTATTTGCTTGAGAGAAAAGCAAGTGGAAGAAAAAATGTAAACAATTTAAACAAAACTAACTAGCTGTAAAGTACCCATTGGTTACTTGAGATCTTAAAATCATATTTTCCTCAGTTCTGTAGTGGGGCATTTTATCTGTTCTTGCGTGAGCCTTAAGTGAGAGTTTGTGTCTCCATTGCCTCAAGGAGAGCTCTATGAAGACACTAATTTGGTCTGAGAATTATTTTTAGCCCACTGTAGTGCTTGAGCTAATAAGCCATCCTTTCATTAGGAGATAGCTTTTTCACTTCCTCATAGTGACAAATTGAAATAGGGTTGTGCTGTTCAAGGCTGAATCTCAAAACACCTTCATATTTTTGGTTTTTAGGCTTATTGATTCTAAACAACAGCATAAATAATTTTACAGTGTACCAAAAGGAAATGTCCAGATTTATTTATTTTCCCAGTGATATATGTCAGTTACCTTACGGAGTTTCCAGGCTCCGAAAGATATGATGATTGATTATATTTAGGCAACAGGTTTCTTTCAAAACATCACAATGTCAGACATATTCATATTTAAAGGTCCATGTTCTTCTCATATTTTTCTCTGTAATGTAAATGGTTTTCAGTCACAACAGTTGCTTTGATATGAGTATAAGATAACTTTGGAATAACAATTGTCACTTTTTTTTTCTTTTTAAAGACACAACCCACATTTTAATTCTTTTTTTAAGAAAAGCAGATTTCTTTTTTAAGAAAAGAAAAGGTCAGGAACTGTTTGTCCATTCATATTTAAAGGAGGTGAATATTTTTCAGATTTAAACAGGTCAATATATTGATGTCTGACAGAATTTTATTTCTAAGTGAGCAATTTTTGTCTTCTTTTTATCTGTAATAACAAACCTTTTGCAACACAGAGCTTTCATATCCATATTAATATGTGGTGTGCTCAGCCCTTGCCTTGCACCCCGTGTTCAGTAAAGGTAACACAAACTTCATTCACCTCTTTGACTGCAGTTTGTGAAGTGGGGTACCAGCAACAACCTTGCCCCTTTCCCCTTTATGGTTGCCCAGATTTACCCTAGAATTTGCAAACACTCAGGCAGTTGGCCCAACTGCACTTCCTTGTGGCAACCCTTCTCTGCCAGGGGTACCAAAGGCAAGTAGTTTTAAAATACCTTGGAAATGTCTGTACCAGCTGTAGGTGCACCTTCCAGCTACAGCACAAGTACGTCTTCCCTAATTGTGTTTTCTTGTTCTCTAACATGGTGGAGAGTGAAAAAGTGTTGATACTTTTAGTATTTTAGGACAATACTTTTTAAAGTAGGGATTTCATCAGTGTTGGAGGGGTACACTGATGAATCCAAAGCAGTTCATATGAAAGCTGGTTTGTTCTTTTAAAGTCTTAAATGCTCACAAATTTGTAAGTGAATTCTTAGTACACCACCAGTCACTAGTTACAGTGCAGTCTGCTTTTGATGAGTTAATTAATTTGCTGTTCTTACTGATGATGTCAGAAATGCTAAATAGACCTTACTTTTCTACTTATTTTGGCTATAGCACAACTTAAAAGCAGCAGTCTATGGCTCTGTTGCTTTGCATTTTTCTGCTTGTAGGTTTCTGAGATGACAGATGTGCAGAGGTCTCAGAGAAAGTGCCCTGCTGATGCTATAACTCAGCTGTTTATGTGATGTACAGGTGGTCTGCTTGTATGTGATCAAATATATGCAGCCATTTCATGAAGGCAGTGGATCATGTCCATGCTTTCAGGTAAGCCATGTACTCTTAAACCTTCCAGTGTGGAAAGATTTGCTTGTAAAGTAAGTGGAACTTGAATTTAGCTGCAGTCTGAACTAATTTGTGTGCTGCCTAACATTTGTACCAGGCGTGTCTGTAACTTACACTGCCCCTTTTGGTGTCCTGTCATCTTCTTTTCTAAACAGAGCATGGTTGTGATCCTTTTGTAATAGACAATATCCCTTCCCATCAGTGGCAGCACCTCCTAATTCTAAGGCACATCTTTACAACTGGATGTGAGCAGGAGGAGGTTGAAGAAGCCAACCTGTACTTAGACATGGTTGTGCCAAGGGATCTGTGTCAGTAACAACCTCTGCCAGAGCTGTGGGGCTTTGTAACTGGCATGAAGTTGAAGCACTCAGCCAAGTATTGCAACAGATTTCTGCAAAACACAGTCAGGAACCAGATGGAACTGAGCTCCAGCAGTGCTATTTTGCACTCATACAAGCAAAAAAATGTGGTTAGTATTTACCTTGGTACTGTATTGGGAGTAGACCACAGTATCGGAGAGCCATAGGCATCTCTTTAACCTCATCCTGCCAACTTTCAGCCTTCATGGTTACTTTTTTGTCAGTTAAAAGAGTGAATGAACCCTCTGAGAAGCCAGATTTCAACCACTGTCTTTCTCTCTTCCTGTAGACAAACCTGGGCTGATCCATTCACCAAATGTTCTTTGTTCTACTTGTATGCCAGGAAGAATTTTCTGATGCAACTGTTGACAAGCTTTCACATTTCTGTAGTTTCCCTCCTGAGCAAATGTATTCTTCTTCACTATAATCCTTCCCTGGCTTCACATTTTGTAGTTCCAAGGACACAGAGGTAAGCATTTGTCTGGTTTTTCTTTTGTTCTCTTGTTCTGAAAGGAAGAATTGTCAGTTCTTTGTATAACTGCATTACTGCTTCTGATGCTGCCAGCAAGAAACAGAAAGGTGAATTGAAAGGTACCTGTGGAGTTTGGGTGATCACTGTGAACAGATTTTCTGGTTGAAATGTCACACTGATCTTTTGGGTTAAAGATTTTCTTCAAGTGTGTGACGAGGTCGGAATTCTGCAGGCAGGATTTGTTAAGAGCTGCTGTTAACCTGTGCTACTTCTGCCCAGTTTGCAGAAAGACTACAGGGTCAGAAGTTTCATTGCAGGACTGTCATGTCATTTAAAACAACATTAATTCTCCCTAGTGTATCACAAGGGATACTTTCCTCTTACCTCCTGACTCCTACCCATCCTGTTAGTGCAGCAGATGTTTTTATTTCACTGTGCAGTGCTTTTCAAATCTGGTATCATCTCTTGGTAGCTCCTAAAAAGCCTGGAATTTCTGACACTGCTTCTGGTTTTTCATAAACACATTCTCAGAGACACTTGAGTGTCACCGTATTAATTATGTTTTTAGTGAATAACATAAATAGGAACTACGGAGTCTTTGTTGTGGTATTTATTTTGAAAGGAAAATATAATTAAAAGGGAAGATGGAAATATTAAGGGGAATTTTTCATAAAGTGTGTGTGTGTGCACCTATTTTTATCTCTAGTCAATGAGGAAAAGTTGTTATTATTCCTGCTCACAGGTATGTAGTTATGTTGGTATTTGTGTGCACTTGTAGTATAGGAAGAAACTTCCTTTCCATTTCAGTGCTAGAAAAACAGTTATTGATCACAGAGTGAGTGAAACTTTAGATGATAATAGAAATCTGTAAAACCGAATGATAAAGATAGTCCAAAAGGGTATTTTGAGATAAAGGATGAAAATAGGCTTTCAGAAAAGCATCCAGTTCTTTTTTTCTGGGTAATTTCAAACACTGCCTGGATATGAATTGTCAGCCATATCCTGGGTTGCATCAAAATCAGTGTGACTGGAAAATTGCAGGAGGTGATTCTCTCCCTCTGCTCGCCTTTTGTGAGACCCCAATGGCAGTGCTCCAACATATGGAGGACATGGAGATGCTGGAGTAAGTCCAGAGGAGGCCACGGAGATGCTCTGAGGGCTGGAGCCCCTCTGCTCTCAGCCAGGCTGGGAGAGCTGGGGGTGTTCCTGGAGAAGGCTCTAGAGAGCCTCAGAGCTTCTTCCAGTGCCTAAAGGGGCTCCAGGAGAGCTGGAGAGGGACTTGGGCCAAGAGCATGGAGGGACAGGACACAGGGAATGGCTTTCCACTGCCAGCGTGCAGGGTTAGATGGTATATTGGGAAGGAATTGTTCCCTGTGAGGGGGGGAGGCCCTGGCACAGGGTGCCCAGAGAAGCTGTGACTGCCCCTGTAAGTGTCCAAGGCCGGGCTGGACACTGGGGCTTGGAACCAGCTGGGATAGTGGAAGGTGTCTCTGCCCATGGCACGGGGTGGAATGAGATGGACTTTAGGATCCCTCTCAAATCACACCATTCTGGGATTCCGTGTTCCTATGCATGAAAATTCTCTAGTCATCTGTTTGAAACAATTAGTCACCTAACCTCTTTGAAAATTTGGTCTGAAGCCAAAATCAAGTAGATTTATTAAGAACACAAGAGTTTAATAATTCTGTTTATCAATTCTGAAATGTCTACCTCTAAAGTCAATTTGCAAACTGTGAAAACTTTTGATAGGTCCTTGTCTTCCTTCTGATTCTTCTTCCAACTTCTTCTTCCTTCTTCTTCCAACTGCTTTTAGCAAGACTGACTTGGGAATAAATTATTATCCATGATGATGATGATGATGATGATGATGATTATCCATTGTTCTGGCCCTCTCATTTGTTTCCTATGGTCTTATGCAACCCTGTGCATTCCTAAGTAAATATGAGCAGTATCTTGTATGCATTCAGTTTTAGTGCAGAAGGAAAACAGATACACTGTTTGAAATTCCAACTAGATCCACTCTGTTGATCCAGGTAAAACCTGGTGATTAAGAGCACAATTCACTGTCCTCAGATTCTCGATTCTGACTTTATTGCTGGTTTCTAAAATGATATTAGAGATAGGATAATGTAAAAAAAACAAAAAAGCTTTGCTTGTGTGTCATCTTTCCAAAAAATGAATTACAAAATTTTGAAGCTTCAGAATGTATGGTTTCAGGGTTGTAAAGTTGTTTGAAAAGCTTTTCTGGAAGTGTGTTTATTGAGTATTTTTCCTGCTGGGTATAGCGTGATGGACCACAAAGTCAAAACTGTATAGGTGTTACTGCTTCAATTTTTAAAAGAATTTCAGTGTAAGTTTGGTGTTCTTCTTTTTCTTTTTATGAAGTGATTTGTATCATGCAAAAGCCCATCACAAGTTTATACAAGTGCCCAAAATAGATGGAAGGCTTGCTTGAGGGTGTAGAAAGGTGTGTGCAGAGGAGTACAAATGCACATAATGTCTTTTTACAGTTTAAAATGGTAACTTTAGATCCATATGTTAGGTGTGCTTTGTTTTCTCGTGCTGTTAACTTTCTTCTGCCGTAGGAGTCACAAATGGACATTCAGCTGAACCATCAAAGACTAACATTTTCCTTTTTACCATCTTGTGTTGATGCTATGTTGGCTCTCTTGGAATCATACTCTATTTGGTCTTTTTCCTTGTCCTACCCATATTTTACACCTAAAAATAGTGGGAGAGAGAGTACAGACAGAAGTGAGTGAGGAGTCAGAACTATGGAACAAGTTACTGGAAAGAAGATAGGGAGAAAGGAAGATAAATGAGCTAGAGAGATATAGTTTTAAAATCTATTAAATACAGATGCAGCTGTGATGAATACTGAATAAAAAGCTGGCACTTAAACTGCCTCAGCAGGCTACAGGACAGCTCATTTTGATCCTAGACGTGACAAATGACACTGTCTTGGCAATTCTTGAACCATCTGGAACCAACTGTGTGTCTGTGCACTGTTTCCCCCATGGTCTGAATGACTTTTCACTTGAGAGCATCGTGCCACATGCATAGGTAGGTTGCTCAGCTTGGATTTGCCAGGCCAAAAGCCTTGCCAGGGTTGAGAGGTACCTGAAGGGCTTCCCTTGGAGGTACCTGAGTCCCTCTGAACTGTACTGTGTCCTTGTGCTGATGACTCTGGGCTGCCTTGTCTGAGACAGCATACACTGAGCTCTTGAGGTACCCGAGCTTGCAATTTGCTGTAAGGAAATCAGTGACATTTGCAGTTAGCACAGGACAAAATATCTCTGTAGCGCTTCTAGGTTCCAAACCACCTTTTCAAAGATAAGTAGTTGCATTAAGAAAAATCTGCTTTAGAATGGGAATAGTTGTGACAATGCTGGACCTTTGCTGTCTGCAGTTCAGAGAAGCCATACGAGACCAGTGAAATGTGGTTGCATTTTATGGAAGTGTGACAACTCTCCAGTGTTTGCCAGTAGAGGTTATAACTCTCTGTAATGGACTGTAACAAGCAGGTTTGAAGCCTTTATTCTCCCATATGCAAGTTAAATGTATAAGGATAGACACTGTACTTCTAAAGTCTGGAGATAAGCTGCTGTGCAGTTTTATTTTATTTTCTCTAATGATATCTTTCAGGGTTGTTCAGGGTCTTATGCAGAAGTTGCTGCTTGGAATGATATGCTTTTAGAGAATACCTGAATGGCTGGAGTTGGACTTGAGTGATCCTTGTGGCTCCCATCCAACTCAGGATATTCTATGATTCTGTACATTTTCTCTCATCTTCGAAAGTAGACACATGAAAAACAAATTACAGAATTATGATCATGAATACAACCCATTTTTCTTGTTAATTTTATTAACAATAAAAGAAGAAAAGAAATTGAAGCTCAGAGAAGTAAAATGACTTTTCTTTCTGTTGGTTAAAAACAATGTTTTATCTAGTGCTTGTTCTCATGCTGCCATGTGTTGAGAGATTAACTCTCTTAAATTAAGGTTCAGTTCTTAAGTGGTATGATTTACTAATGAACTAAGAATCTCTTGACATCCAGATCTCTCTTTGGATTGTTTGGATTTTCAGTGCTATCTCTTAATCCCAGTGTACATGAAGTCTCTGATCTCTGGTTTTGAGATGTGTATGATTTTACCTTGAGAAAAAATTCCCAGTGTTAGTCATTAATTATTGCATCCTAGTCAGGGAGTATTGTGAATACAGAGATTTAATATAGAGATAAGATTTTATGTTAATTTACCAGTTGTTTCAAGTTTATTCAAGTCCTGCTTTGAACGTACATGACTGCTCAGGTGTGAAGGGAATGAAAACCATGAGTGACTTGTTTTCTTTGTGATGTAGTTTTTCCAGAAAAAAGAGCATGTTTGTCAAATCCATATATGTATATATATGTGCCTGTTAAGTATGTAAATTAATGTACATTGCCTTTGCAGTGCACATTTGTCTAAGCCACATGTCAAATCAAACATTACAGCAGAACATCTCTTTTCATTAGATTAATGAATTGCTGCATAATATCATGCTATTAGGAGAGAAATGTTCCCTAAAGTAAAAATAAAGGTCATCTTTGTTGGTATTTTGGTGGGGATTTATCAAGCAAAGTTTTCTGAACAAGTGTATGAAATTGATGTCTGCCAGACTGAAGAGGGCAGTGGTGCCTAATGTGACAGAATCTCTTCATTTTCAACCAAATGCATTTCATTTTTCACTAGATTTCCTTTGATAGATAACCTGAAATCCTTCTATTACTCTTTTAGAAATGCTTTATGCAATTACACTCCAGAAAATTGTACTTCTGTGCATTATCTCATAGGAAATATCAAGGTTTGAACCACTGATGCATCAGCATTCCTGAGATTGACTGCAAAGTCTGAAATAACTTGAAAACACTGCTGATTTTTTTTGTTGTTTTGTTCTGTATCAGTTATAGACTTTTACTTTTATTTCTTTAGAATTTTTATCAAAATTTCAAACTGTAAGTCAAACAACTGAAGTAATTCTAGGCACACAGTTTGAAAAATGATGATTTTGTGCCTTTGTTTCTTGAATTCCCAAATACAATTGTCTTCTCTTGTTCCTTTAATATCTTCTGATGTAGACACTTGGAAATGTAAATATTTAGAATCATGAAGCAGTTCTCAAACTCATAATCAGAAAGAATGAAATATGGAAAGGAACTATTTCTTTCTCCCTAGGAGAATACGAAGCTCACCTATTGTTAGAAAAAAGAAGTATCAATAAGAGTAAAGAAAACCACTTTCTCCTAGAATTATTCTCTTGCCAACATTTTGTTACTTACCACCTTTATGTATGAGGCAATTTGCTAGAACTCTTGAGATATTCATTACAATTAAAATGTTAATTAATTAATTAAAATGTTTTTCTTTGGGTTTTTGTGGAAGTCTTTCAATACATGTGCTTTTTCTGACCCAAGTGATGCATTTTAACTGTAGTACTAATGAGGTGATGGCATAATATTCTAAATCAATTTGGAAAAGGTTTTTGTCATATAAGCCAAGTTGGCAACTTGTTTGAAGTTCCTATAATTAAAGCATACATCTTAGCTGAAATTCTGTTTAGCCTGTTGATTATATTTTCAAACAGCTAGCCAAGTTGAAAAAACCCACAAACCAACAACAAAAATCTTCAGAGATCAGGCTAAAACTATTGATGTCTTCATGAAACATTTCTAATTAGCTGGCCTCATAATGAACTGAGGTTAATAAGTACATGGGTTTTGACAGTGAATGGTCTGTGACTTTTAATTTTACCTTGTGTGGTTTTATTTTTTTTCTGGGGTAAATGAAATAACCTCAGCTGAAAGTGAAGTAGTGCACTGAGTGCTGCTCCTCTTGCCTGGAGATGGCAGGAGAGATCAGACTTAGGGAAGGTGGAAACAGAAACATTCCCTGTAGCTGTCGTGTGTTGGTTTTTAATCTGAAGCTCCGACGCTTGTGAAGGCAAGTTTCCTAGCCTTTCTGCGGTTTTCTTGTAGGGAGGGTGGGTGGTATGTGTTTAAATTCTCCTTGTTTTTTGGCAGAACAGATGCCTGTCCTTGCAGAAAAATGAATTGGAAAGGGACTGTTAAAAATGATTGCATCTGCTGGTTTGTTTGCATCGAAACCTAAAATACCATTCCAAAGTCCTGAGGTCAAATCATTTGGGTGTTCTGGACTAAGTTTCATTATTTCTTTTGAATCACAAATTCAGATAATTAGTGCTTTAACAAGCCATGTTTTTAAAGAAGTATAGCACTTAATCTGTCATAAAATAACTTCAGTGTTATTTGGTGTCTGTGTGGGTTTGTTTATTTTTGTGATGGACAGTGCATGTGTTCAGTGTACGAAGGAATAGTTATTAAAGAGTAGGATCAGCAAGAAAATGGGTATTTCTAATACAGAAACTTCACATTCAGATCACCTGTGATGAGTTTTCCTCTGAACTGTGTTCTTTTTGTTTTTAGTAGAAAAAGTGAAAATGAATGACTTGATGCTTAGAGCTAAAAGTGCATAGCACTTTTAGTCTCTGCTCTGATAAATATACCCATGCTAAAGAACTATTCCTTTAAATAAAGTTTTTGTGCTACTGAAATAGGATTTTACTGCACTATTTAGTAAGAGAGGCCACAGTAGTCACAGCAGCTTCATCACCATGGTGGCAGCTAATAACTTGGGACTGAGAAAATAAAACTCTCCAGTTCTTAATTAAAAATGAACACTCATGTCCTTGAGCAAGGGAACACAAAATACTTAAAGAAAAGCGAGACATCTTGGTTTCGTCATCAGACAAACTTTTTTTCCTCCAGATACTGTGACACAGTGAAATTTTTGCTTGGTTTTTTTAGTTCTTATAGGGATAATTGTGTGCTTATGGCTTATCTTCATCCTCTCTCTTACTAGAGCCATGTTTAGGCTCTGTTTAAATTGCTGTTAAGATGATGAAGAGCAAGTTTTACCCAAAAATATTTCATGGATTGATAAAAAAAACACATGAAGTGTTTTGTGAGTGTTTTGCTATTGCACTTGATCCTGAGGAGGTCTGAGCCAGGTAGAGAGAAACTGTGCAAATGGGTTTTACTTGCTTTGGTTCTGACCTGCTTAGCTGTTCTGGCATGGGAATTTTTCTGAGTTCAATTTTCTCAGAGTTTGGACCAGGATGAGATAATTTTCTCTTTTTCTGAAGAAGTCATACTGGCAGGTCAAATGCTGGTAGTACCAGACTTACATATTTAGTAACAAATATATCCAACTGAAGTTGTAGCACTCCAGTGTTTTGGTTTGGACAAAATGAGGAGAGAAATCCATATGAGAGACACTGAATACTCGAAAGTGGGTTGTTGTTTTTTTTTTTTTAATCTTTTTTTTTTCTATTAATCTTCCTCTGAACAGACTTTCCCAACAGCATTATTCTTGGCCACTGAACTGCTGCTCCATGGGCTTTCAAAACAACTAATATATTAAATTTTCAATATACTTTGTCTTTTTTCCATAATCTGTGAAGAGTTTTTGGATAAGCCATTCTCTGCAATGGGCAACACTCACCAAAATCCCTGCCTTCAGAGTGTTCTGTATCTTCACAAGTTGGCCATGGATGAATATTTATTGATTTGTAGGAAACCAAGCCTATCCAAGTCTATCCCTTTTGAGGTGGGAAAGCCTTGGAAGACCTGAAGCTTCATGGCAAATTTTGGGGGGAATCATGCTTCCTTTGGCATGGAAAGCACTGGGAGATCAGCTTCTGTGCTGGGAATGCATCTCTTTGAAAGACTGAGCCTTCCCTCAAAAAACATCATTTTCACTGTGCACTGTTGCCATGGCTCCTAATGAGACAATGATATCAAATGGCTTTGATGACAGATAGCAAATATGTCCTGCTAATCCACTCCAGGGGCAAAACATTTGTTTACTGAGAAGTTCTTAATCTCTGGAATTAAGTGAATATATTCAGGGACAGCCAATAACTTAAACATGCTGACAGAATAAATGTGACCAAGATCAGCTCAAAAGAGGGTTTCTGCCAGTTTTGCCTGATATTCCTAATGGGTATCTATGGAATACATAGTTGGCTGATGGGTGCATCTCATTCTACAGTGAGTTAAGGGTTGGAAAAGCAGGTGATAATTGAAATTTTGAGTAGTAACCATCATACTCTTTTAAAATCTGTACTCCTTGTTAAGTGAGAAAGAAAATACCAGCATGTGTCTTTCTGGGGTCCATTGGTTCTCATTCAGCAACTTGGTCTTCTCCTGAAACCCCCCTGTCAGATATTTTTCCTCAGAAACTGAAACCTTCAGTGTCCACAGAGAAAAATATAAGGATTTGTATGCATTTTCGTGGAAAGGTCTGTAGTTGTGTTTTATATTTTGCTGCTAACCCTTATGATGAGATGCTTGGTCCTTGGACAACTTTTTGGATGCTGAAGTTTTGTCTAGTGGATAATCTTTAAATCTTAGCTGATAGATTTTGAGAATACCACTAAATCATCCACTGTGTTTTATCTCTCAGTTATTATATGAATAACACCTGGTGATTTTAGAATGAAAATTGCATTTTCCACAGCATTGCTTCATTTGAGGGAGCTCTAGTAGGATTTAATGGGACCCAGCCTCATGTACCATCTTCAGTTTCAAGTACAAAGTAGGAAGGGTGATTTGTGAGAGGGTGCCTCACTTTCTTCATTCTTCATAGACATTTTTCAGAGCATTTAAAATGATTCTTGGCTTTCTTTTCCCATCCCCCCCCCCCTCTATCCCAGTGAAAAGAAGAGTATCAGGGAAAAAGTCAAGCCACAGCAAGTTTGATGGCTGGTTTCACCCTTGCCTTCAGGTCTGTGGGTGAGAACAGGACTGATGTCCCAGCACTTGTTCCTATCCATGCACATGGTGTACTTATATACACTGTGATTAGGAAATTGTAGTAGTTATTAAATCCAGCTCTTACAAAATGACAGATGTTGCTATTGTGTATGCAATGCAAATTCCTGATAAACTCAAAAGCTCTTTATTTATCTGCAAGAGCATTTTGGATGTAAAACTGTAGAAGCAAATAAACTTTTTTTTCTTTTAGGATGGAAAGAAGAAGAACTTTGAATAAGACTGAATTTCCTTCTTTCTAAATATATGTGGACCTCAAATAAATCCATGTTCATCCCAAAGCTAGGGAAAATCTATAATGTTATGACTTCGACTTTTCTATACATCTGAGCAGTTGGTTTTTTTTTTTCACTTTGACACATAGACATATATGTGTATTTACATATACAGGACTTCAAAATGAGAGAGAATGGATTTAGATTTTGGGAAGGAATCCTTCCCAGTGAGGGAGATGAGGCCCTGGCATGGAGTGCCCAGAGAAGCTGTGGCTGCCCCTGAATCCCTGGCAGTGTCCAAGGCCAGGCTGGACACTGGGGCTTGGAGCAGCCTGGGACAGTGGAAGGTGTCCCTGCCCATGGCAGGGTGTGAAACTGGATGAGCTTTAGGGTCCCTCCCAACCCAAACCATTCTGTGATTCTGTGATATTCATTTATAATTGCAATGTATACATAAGTGCACTCATATAACTGAAGTACCTGGTTAATATTTGTGTAAATCTAACAGGTCCTTCCTAAGTACAAGGAAGACTTTTAATGAATTATTGCCATAATCTAGCCCTTTTAAATTTCTCCCTGTATTTTTCTGTTCCCATATATTTTCCCTATGTTCCTCTCTTTCACAGATGTTTTTTTGCCACTGCACGTACCCCATAAAAAAAATTTAGTAGTTGAAGAAAGGTAGCAGTGCTGAGTTTATCATTAGCAATATCAGAATTTGACAGAATGTCTGCTCAAAAGGAAATTCTGTCTCGTGCTATTAATTTTATCTAATTCACCTATCTGTCATTTGCTAATGTTGAACTTTATCTTTCATTGAAACAGTCTCTCATTTTTTAATTTAAGTCTTTAATTTTTTTCTTTCTTTGTTCCCTTTTCTTTTTTCCTTGTGGATTTGAGAAATTTTTTTATTGCTGAAATGTTCTTAGTGAATACTGTCAGCAAATTGTCTTTGGCTTAGATGAGTTTCATCCTGTTACACCAATGTCAGGAGTCTCAGAGAGGTGCAGCATCTTCTGTGGTGTCTGACCTCCTAAGCAGCAAGATCTTAGCACTGCACAAGCTGCTACAGTGAGGTACCAAAGAGACAGGTCTTTAATTAATTTTATAGTGAATGTTATACTGACTTCCGGGCACTGAGGTGCTTCTTTTATGCACAGCTCTTTAAATCTTCACCTTGGTTAATGCATATTATTTCTGTTAAGAATTCTTGGAAGGTTCTCTCTGGGCCTTCAGAATATTCTGCTTAGTGTCTTTTGCAATTTTACTGGGTTTATTAAATTATTCCCTAAGAAATGTCCAGGGTCTCTCAATTCCCGGAATATCCTCTCTACTAGTTACCCTTAGGACTGGATTTGAGCTTTTATATTTGTCTTTTATTTCCCAGTAGTTAGCTACCAAATGTCTCACATTTATTTAAATGTGATTTTTTTTCCTCATTATTTTTTACTTTTTAAAAAAGGATCTATTAGAAAGAGCACAAATGCAGAATTTTTTTGTTTGTTTTTAAAAACAAAAGTTGAGGAATGCTGGCTATTCTGCTGCTCTCTAGCCCTACAGAAGTTCTTTTCTTTAAGCGTAAGTTCATCATAATTTCAACTTGTTTGCCTGGGCAGTCATACATTTTCTACGAGAGCTCAAATGCAATGTGTAAATGTTGTTCTATCCCAGTTACAGTATTCCTGAAAAAGGAGGTGAAAGGGTCTTTGAAATGAAGGTTGAAAAGGAATATGAATGATGGAGGATGAGCCATTCAGAGAATAAATGAGTGGAGGAGATGGTTGGAAGAGAAACTAAGATAAAAATGACAAATGAGAGGAAAATAGAAAGGGTAAACCATAATGAAAAAATACTTGTGCTGTTGAAAGCGTTCACTTAGAGGCTTAAAATATTCACCTGCCAGATGTTTTTAATAGGTGGGACCTACTCCTGCTCAACTACAAAAGCTTGGTATGTTCACATAAGGTATGTGAGACTGAAGTGCCTCTTTTGGGAATTTGGTGTGACTTGGGCACTAAACAGAGTGGGAGTTTGAGCTTTACGTCCAACATTGTCCCTGAATTTCCATTCATTGTGGGCTTATTTGGGACTCCTTGGTAAAATTTGGGGTGTGTATAAAAAGAGGCCTGATTTCCTCACTTATTTAAACCTTTTCAAAATGAAAAACAATTAATAA
>VZTZ01041005.1:0-31992 GCA_013400955.1 Drymodes brunneopygia
CCACAGACAAGGTTGGTTTGTCTGTGAAGAGATGAGACAAGGCATCCAGTTCCTTTAAGAGTTTGAGACCATGCCCGGTTTAAAGACAAATCCTAGAAGCCAGGATTGGGAGCTATTGCCCAGAAGCACCACAGGTCTGGGTATGGACCAGAATCCCACTATGGAATGAGTGAGTAAGCACAAAACATGAATTTACTATGGATTTGAGAGTACATGAACATGAGACAACACAACAAGAGACTGAGGTCACAAACAGCATCTCCATGATTCCCTTGGACTCCTGAAGATAAGCAGTAGCCCCAGAGTACCTAAAGCCCTTTCATGGCTAACTATTTCAGTCAGAGCTCTCTGAAGGCTGAGCAGCAGCCTAATGTTAGATAGCAAGATATTAAGAGAGGAATAAATGCCATTTTATTAAGGAAACTTTAGGGAAGAGTGACATTTTTGAAGACTCATTTTAAGCTTTCATCACTGGCAGGAAAGAGAAGAAGTCAGGTTACTTAACTGCTGTTATGACAATTATCAAATGGAAGAGACCAGTGACTCGAAGAGAACATTGCAGCTCATAGCAAAATTCCACTGTGCTTTTCATTAGGTGTGTCCAATTACTTCCAGTAAAAATTAGCTAGGCCGTTGAAAGCAGGTTTGCAGAAAATTAGTTTAATGCTACTATCAAGTGGGGGGAAAAAAGAAAGCAAGGAAAGATTTGTTTCCTATCAAATAGTCACAAAAGTCTAAAGGTATGTTGGAGATCTCTCAGACCCTGCAGAATTTTTCAGAATTCCTATCTGCTCCACTGACAAGATCCAGCACTCCAAGACAGCACCTGATGTTAATTTTGTGCAAAAGTTCTAGGAATGAAAAGCAAGAGCCTCCTAGGTTCATCTCCAGTAAAGCTGACTTCAAAGTGCATTTTCAGGCTGCTGAGCAACTGCAAATGCAGGCAGATGGCTCACAACTATTCTACCAAATTACTCACACAAATTGTTACTAATAGAGTCATGCAAGCAGCATTACAAGCCCTCTCCCCAGTCCCACTGGGCTCAGTGACCACTCATGTTGCAAACTAACAGGTCAGCACCTTCAATTAGGCCAGAGGACAAGTAAGGAAAAGAGAACAGGAGTGATACTATGCAACTCTACCATTGGTAGTGTGGGTTGCAGTTGTCTCTGAAAGTTTAGGCAATCCTGCTGAGTCAGACAAGCTTCTCCTTGAAAAACTCAAGGTTTTCTATTGTACTGGCATGCAGAGTAAAGAGAGTAAAGAGAGCCTCATCCTGTGTGTGATACCCAGCTCCAACAAAAGTAGAGGTACATACATCACCCTGTTTGGAATAGGGGACCTCAAAAGCAGAACACCCCAAAACCTCATTGAAAAGATGTTTTAAACATTTCACATATGGTAAAACTGCACTAAGGGTTGCCTGTGCTCCCAATTTGAGCATTAGGTGCCTGAGCACCATGAGACTTAAGACTATTCCCTGGAAGCAGAAGAACTGGAACCTGTTCTTTCCTTATCAGAAAGAGACAGGGAGGGACCTACATGGAGGGCAAACAAGATCCCAGACTACTCCTATCTCTAGTTCCCTTATTATCTGCATCTTCTCCTTTCTGAGGGGGATTAAGTCTGGGGAAAGCCTGGTTATTTGGAACAGTGCTGTGACCCCACACTTTGCCTTTTGGTGAATGGGTGCAGCCAGCCTGGGCACACAGCAGTGCAGGGTGAGCCATGCACACATGACTGAGATAGGAAGAGACACTAATGAAACCTTCAGGGTTTTCTCAGACCATCCTGTCATTTGGTATAAGAATCACAGGGGAAACAGCTCCTCCTTACCTAAGCTGGGCATTGAAAATACTCAAGATCCTGCATTCAGTGAGCACACACTTGCTCAAGCTTGCTGGTCATGAATTTAAACCCTATATATGATAAACACCAGTTATGGAATCATGAACTAAAGTAAGTGTTGAAAGCACAAGTAAAGTAAAAGACAAAAATGGTCACAAGGAAATGGGCAGAATGAACAGGCAGGAAAAACTGAAACAAACAGGTCAGAGAAGTGATACTAGCGGAATTATTTGCAATATTGAGACTTCACCTACAAACACTAAAATCAGAAATTTACCCACTCTGCAGTCAGGACAGACACCACATTTCCATTTAGTTCCATCTAATCTCACAAGTATCAATTGGAATTGGGCTAGATTATCATTGCAGATCCCTTCCAATGAATTCTCTTCTACTATGATGATCTCCAGACAAGGGAAACTGGTCATTGTCACAAGACTGCACAACATCACAGGATGATTTTCCCTATTTATAGCTTTCTGGTTTTTTGAAATTTTTGACATCCCACTAACCAGAAGAAGACTTCCAAGCTGTCACAACAGCCCCGTTCTAATGGCAAGTTATTTTATTGCTTTAAGTTCTACACAGTNCACTTATAGCTTTTTGGTTTTTTGAAATTTCTGATGTCCCACTAACCAGAAGGAGACTTCCAAGCTGTCACTGATGCCTTTTTCCTGNACAGGTATCATCACAACAGCCCTGTTCTAATGGCAAGTTATGTTATTGCTTTAAGTTCTACACAGTGCTGAAGCTGCATGAGCAGAATAATGCATGGAAAAAAAAGAGTCTTAGAAATAACAGATTTGAGCATTAAAGTTCACACAAGAAACATTGGCTAAGAGGCAAAAGTGACAGTAAGATGAAGTTTACTATTACACTCATTTCTGTCCTTATCTTTTGATTCTTGTAGCATCTTTCACGTGATTGTCTAACGAAGAATCAGAGGAAACAATGAACTTGCATCCCCTAAAAAAATTCCTACTGAAGAGCAATCAGTTCCTTTGGTGCCCATTTGGTGTTTTTGCTAACTGCTCCCATGGTGCAGTGATATCCTAAACAATACCAACCAAGCTCTACCAGATTTTTGGAAGTCTCAACTCAAGAGACCTTGCAACACCCCCATGCGGGTAAAAAAAGGATCTTGGCTCATGCCACCCACCACTGAAACAGACACCCCTAGGCTGGGATGAAGCAGCTGTATGACACCATGCAGAAACACTTCACAGCATTTTAGGGTAGAAAGCAATTAACCTTTGGCTGAATCCCCTTAGCTCCAGGCTACAAAAGGAGTGTTTGTTCTGTTTTCTTCTCTAACCCCCACCTCCCCCAAGGCTGCACGGCTCTGGTGTTCTCATTAGCTCACTGCCCAGGCTGCTCTCTGGACCCTGAAATGGAGAACAACAGTTGTCATCAAATTAATAGGCTGTTTATCCAGATATTAATTTTGTTTTCTCTTGCTTCTGCCCCAGAGTAGTGGCAGCTGATTCCAGTAAAATTAGGGTGAAGGTTGTAGTGCATTGTTTCTGTTCGGACAGCAAACACACTGGAGCTGAGATCTACTTGAGGCCTTAGATGTACTTTAAAGCAAGTTAAGGGAATTGGGGCAAGGTCCTCTTTACAGGTATGAAGAAAGTAACTACTTCAGCTGAGGGAAGATTCCTTTCAGCCCACTACTGTTTCTTTCTGGGTCTGATTGAAATTTAATCCTACTTTCTGTACTTACACAGAACCTTCATCCTCAAGTCCTGCCCTGAGACAAAGCTTCCCAGGATCCAAGTCTGACAGTGACATTGTGGAAGCCTGGAAATCCCCACAAAGTCAAATGTCCCTAAGATTTTTGACTCCTGAATTAGCATCCTGTATAACACAAGCAAAGAGTGAATGATTTAAAGTATCTGAAGGCAGGTAAGTGAAGACTTGGGAATGTAATGTTTCTGATCCTTCAAGTGGGATTCCCACACTTCACTCTTGATTTGCAACTTGATTTGCTGCTTATCACTTTCATTCCATTTCATTCCTTGTCCTTCCATAACAAAGCATGTTCCTAAACAGACACAGTTTGCAAATGCACCACTTCCAGCAATAGAAGAGACAAGTCTGACACCTCCCTTTTGGTGCACGCTTCTAGCATGAAGCTCTACTGGAGATGCTCTGCTCTGAGCCATCAGAAATGGGAAGCTGTGGCTGAGGCTCTGGAGTGCTGGGCAAGCACAGCCAGACCAACAACAGCCTGTGAACTGTAGGAGGAGGGCACAAAGCCAGCCTGACATAGGGGCAGCATCGCTGATGCTGTGCTAGGCACCCTCAGGAGTGTCTTTCCAGCAAGCTGCAGGCACTGCTGAGACCTGTGTGTCCATAGGACCTGCAAGTGCACACCCCTCTAAGTGGGAGGGAGGAGCAAG
This sequence comes from Drymodes brunneopygia, assembly GCA_013400955.1. Lineage (NCBI taxonomy): Eukaryota > Metazoa > Chordata > Aves > Passeriformes > Petroicidae > Drymodes > Drymodes brunneopygia. The sequence continues at coordinate 4,252 of VZTZ01041005.1, forward strand.
CCCACCACAGATCCTCAGCCTCAGGCCAAAATTTGTTTTCCTGCCTTTTGTTTCCTTCACCTGCATGACATGAGACCTTTCACCAGCCCTTCCCAAATAAGTGCTCTCTCAGCTGAGGTGCTGTGAGAGTAGATTTGACTCTAAACTGGCACTTTCCCACTCCTATCATGGGTCTGGTGTCACATTCACACAGGAGTGTTATGTTCATTTTTTCCAGTGCCTGAGGTCAACCTTTTGCCTTGGTTATCTACAGAAAAGGCTGCTGTAAATGCTCCTTCTGCATTTCATCTGAAAACAAAATGAGTCAAAACAATCCTTTCCCTTAGATCAGCCTCACTAGTGTGATGCAGGCAGGGAGAGTCTGCATTAGCAGATACCCTGCTAGTGGGCTTAAAGGGGAAGGAATCCATAAAACCTCCAGGCATTCCAGCAGGCTGGGTACCCAGGATCGCTTTCACAGTTTAGGAAACAGTTTCATCTCAACCCCCACACACTGACCTTGGCAGAACATGGAAAGTTTGCACATAACAGCCATGTTTTTGCCATGAGTAATCCAGTCCCCTAAGCTAATGCTCCATTTTGCTGGTGGAATAAAATATCTTGTTATCATGTGAACCACATCACATTAAGATGATATTTATGAGAATCTCCTGAGTCCATTTAATGAGATCCTTCTACCCATGGATTTTCATCATTTTGTGCATCTTCATGTCTGTCCCACATAATTTTCTGTTTTAGACATTATCCCATTTTTCCAATACACCACAAACAAAACAGACATGCTCAGGCTGAAACAACAACCTATGATGGACATTAAATGGGCCAGCACGGGAAGGAACAGCACACTGGGACAGCCAGGAGTGAGAAGAGTTGCTTTCACACTTGGTCCCTCAACCAGTCAGCTGGGTTAAAACATAGGAATACTGCATTTAGGGGATTGTAGCTAAATTACATTCCTGTTTTTCATTCATTTTGTGTTCCAACTTAACTACAGTAGTTAAGATGGCAGTTACAGTAACTCTTCAAAAGAAAGAGGCTAAGCTTACACAGACTTAAGCAAGCAGAGATAAAATTCAGGAGTCTCATCCTATAAATGCTCCAAGATGGTACATCAATGTCCTGTATTTCCATCCCTTGAAGAAAGAGCAATTTCAGAAAGTAAGCTATTCCAATTGAATCAAAAATAGGTCAGGTACCTTACTTGTATTAATCACCTTGTAATTAGTTCAGAAGCCCTCTGAGATATAGCAGTTTCTGGAAATAAGAACTAATGAACTTGGCCAAAGAAACTGTAACTTGAGGGCTGGGAGCAGAGTGAAATATTTCAAAGCTAATGAGGAGTTCGGATTCAGTGGAAGAGAGATGCCTGCTTTTCTAATGACTCAAGGTGTCCATTTTTAGTGCAGCTGATCCAGGTAACATCTTATAATTTACTTACATTTAAAAGCCTGGAGAGTCTCTAGAGCCAGTGAGAAGCTGCCTTTGCCACAGCTAGATGCTGAAGGAAGCAAAAGCATGAAGGCCAGATTTAAGTTGTGGTATGTCTTTGAAGTTCTTGGGCCATTTGGCATTAGAGGGATCTGCAGACAAAAGGAGAAATAATGCTTTAAGAAGTGTGTGGCAGCCAAGTTCATATAGCTCCTGGCTTTGCAAGTTCTCACAGAATTAAGCACATTCACCTGCATTAAAGGGTGGGTGAATAAACAGACCATACCTTTGGCTGCATTAATACCATGCTGATTTGTACTGATAATATTCATGGGCAGCCCTTTTCTCCTGCCTCTTTCATGCAGACACTCCAATATACTGGACTGAATTAAGCAGCCCATGGGTGGATGTTTCCAATAGTATCTGAGGCTTTGACTTCTAAAACCTCATTCACTGTGCCATGAATTCAGAAATGTAGGACCACCTTGCAAAGGCTGAGTGCTCTCCTTCACAAGGAATTTGGGATCCATGGGCACAAAGAAGGGGCTGATGTGGTGATGAGAAAGTTAAAGGTGACTGACGTTTTCCCAGCATCGGGAACATCCCAGGTAAGGACAAGGTCAGCAATCCTCAGGCAGTGGACACAGCCTAAAACCACAGCCGAGTTTATGTGTGCCCAAGGCAGACAGAGGGGCAGGCTGTGCCCAGAGGGCTGAGCAGCTGCACATCCCACTCTGAGCTTCTGCAGCTTTTGGGCTGACATCATGCAACTGCAGCCTTTCAGCATGGAAACAGGACGACTCCCGATGGTTACTCATGTCCAAGTCAACACAAGGAAAAGAAAAAATGTGCTCTGTTCTGGTTGTCCCTTTGCAGACAGTGATCGTGGGTGTGGATACATCGCTGAAACCCTGGGGCTGAACAACAGTCCATCCACAGACAGGGCTGTAGAGGGAATTAACTCCTCTGGAGCAGAAAGGAAAGGCAAAGCTCTGAGGTATCCCAAAACAGTGCAGCAGGCACTCTGCACTGCCTCTGCTCCCTCCACACAGCACAGCACAGCACACAGGCTTCCCCAGCCCTCCCCTCCCAGATACAAACCAGCTTTTTGCTGTTGCAAAGAGAAAGAGGGAAGCAAACAAAGAAATGCACTCAGCCCAGTATTATCTGGCAATGCTGAGTGAGAGAACAAGTATGAAGCATCCAGTGCAATCCCACTGTGCACTAACTGACCAACAAGCCCCTGGAAGCTCTATAGTGTCCTTTCATTCCTGCCTGCCCTGGGATGGGCAGGTGCAGGCAGTAAGGCAGGAGTGTAGAAAGAAACTCTTAGCCCTCCAGACAGTGTAGTCTCCAGAGCTGATATTATGGCCAAACAGCACAAGCCATGAGCCAGCCCTTCCCTGTCTGTCATCGTTGCTGCCTTATTGTCCTGGGCTTTGCTCTGTTTGCAGGGAGCAGGCGTGCTCCAGTTCTCAGGCACATGCTAGCACAGGCGCTGGCGTGCTGCCCACCCTAAGCACTGTGCAGGCAGGATGGCGCCTCCGATATTTAAAACAATATTTAATGTTTTACATCACTGCGGGCCTGCAGATTATTCTCTAAATCCATGAAGAAACAGTGGATCAGCATGTGGTGTGTTAATGCTGCACAAGGAAATAATGCATGAGGGGGAGAGATTAGGAGGGAGCACTTGAAATTGCAGTTGGCATTGGCTATAGGATAACACATAGCATGGCATGACCTCTTCACCCCAGGCTCCACTGTGCATTTAACAGTGGACTCCAAGAAAGGAACATACATAAGAAAAGCCTGCCCCAGAAGCAGACACAGTTTCACTTTTCTAGCTCTAGCCACCCAAACCTTTGAGGGAAAGCTTCTTCAGGAGCTGCTTAGGGAATAAAAATGCTAAATATAATTGTTTTCAGAACAGAGGACACAGGTCTAAGGCAAAAACCCCAAACAAAAGCCTGCTTCTCATGTACAAGGAAAAAATCAACATGATAGACAGGGAATGATACACTCTGGTTGATGACATACCACAGACCTAGGATTATACTAAAAGCATCAGTGGATCATTCTTTCTGCCACTACTGTTAGAAGTCACCTTAAAGACCTGAGCAAACACCATAGCATTGAAGTGATTAAGACAGTGGTATAAAATGTAAGCGTTCAAGAATGGTATTATAAAGAAAATACTTTACATTTTTTTAATAAGGAAGAAGTTGGCTCAAATGGGGACATCTTGACACTGTCTGTCCAGCTATATTTTTTTGTTCAGTGATCAACTTTGTGATGAAATTAATTTTGCAGGATTAGTGATAAGTCCTTGCCTTATATTTGTCACTCATGAGGCAACAGCAAGATTGTAACTTCATTTCCAGAACAGAAACCTGACAACATAAGAAGAATTTGTCCAAGATGAACAGTGAAGTTCACTGGCCTCGAAGTCAGGTGACACTTAAGGCTCAAATAAATACTGCATTTCACCATTTGCACGCCAACTCCTTAACAGGCACTGAGAGCTGAGACTATCCCACAGAGGTGAGGAGCTGACAAAAGCAGGGGTTAGCCTCACTGGCACATGAGCAATCACCTCCAAAATCCAAATGCCTTGGTCCCACTCAGACCCTAATACAAGTACAAGCTGTTCTTTCCACAGTGACTATCCCTTTTCCATAGAGTCCCTTCAAGAAGACACTGAGCATTTAGCCCTGGCTATCAGATTGCAGTCACTGACCAGAAGTGACAGAGCGTGCCATGGACACGAGATCCAGCAGGGAGTAACTTCCAGTCCTTCCCTGGAAAGGGACACTGGCGGCAGAGCAGCTTCTCTCTGTAACAAAAATCTGGGCTTCAAAGAACTTGTAAGTACTTAAGAGCATTTAATTACATGTCTGAACCGATCCTAAACTCAAGTAGTGTTGGGCCAGGTTTGACTAGGAGAGTCTTGCCAGCTTATTTGGGGGTATACCTCCTGCCCCACCCCATTATTCCTTTTCTCTGTAAGAAAACAAGTTACACATGCTTGGGAATTCAGGAACTGGTCACTATGGGTATTCTTATAAGGTTTTCCACTTCATATCCTTCAATCAGTGGTCAGAAATATTTTTGGATGCAGAAACTTGAATTCAGACCCTCTTTCTGCTCTGCCAGGCTCACAGGAGATCATCAACAGCTTTGTGACATGAATGCTAAACCTACTGGCCATATGTAAAGAGGTAGGGATGCCCACACTCCTTCCCTCTTCGAGCTGCACATGACTCCTGAATTTTACCTTGTTAATTAAAAAGCCAAATATCCCCAAACAAGCAAGACCCCAGATTTCTTGCTGTTATTTAGAAAAAATAAAAAGAAATCAAAAATACCTGGAATTGAAGCAGTGTCTTGCTCTTGGAACACATAAATGCTTTCTTCATTCTCTAAAGAGTTTTCTGGTCCCAAATGATTTTTCCTTGCCTGTGCAACCATCAAACTGAAGAAGAATAACCAATTATTCACACACCTCTGGTTTTCAGCTGAAGTCTGCTCAAGGAAATCATCCCCACATACACTTCCCACCACTTTTCCTCTTGGAAGAGGACTGAGTACTGCAGTCACCTTCTCTGCTTATTTACTGTAGTGTAGCAAAACATATTTCTGAAGTTACCTGTGTCCTCCTAAGTGTCATTACCTCACATGCAGTGCAACTGTTTTTCTTCTTACACTGAAATATTCTATTTTATTTAATGGCATTTCCCTGTTATTTCTCTTTGGGACTCCCATTTTCTGGATACAAAAAGGCATCTAAAACTTGTGCTCCAGAGACATATGCCTCCCCTATGATTCCAAGATTATTTCCTCTAAAATTTGATAGGGAGATGTGGACCACTTTGTAGTGTGATCCATTTCAACTGTTCTAGCAAGGTAGGTAATCCTACACTGTCTCAGTTTTATAAGAATCCAGGCAATTTGAATTAATAGCATAAAAGTATAGCACTTGCCATAAACATGGAACAGTTGCTTTATTGCACTTGTCAAATGCATTCCTCTCTTTGGTCACAGTTATGGTCAAAGAATTTAACAAAAAATTAACAAGCCATTCACAATAAAAAGGAACTCAAAAAAAAATCCAAGCTGAAGAAAGCATCACATACCCTACATATTTGAACTCTTATGGTTTTTCCAGCCTGGAAAAAACTTTCCACTCTTAGTTCCACAAGTTTCTTGTAAGCACCATCCCTTGTTCAATACAAATTCAAGTGGAAAGGACAGCAGAGAGGTAACAGCTCTGAGAAAAGTGAGCGGACGCTGCACACAGGATAAAGATCTGCCCTAGTTCTGAAACAGGAACAGAAGCAGTGGCCATGAACAGAAAGGCAGACAGCACTGCCCAGATGATTAACCTGGCTGGCTCATCCTGTGCTCAGCCATCTGCCCACAGCTTATCCCATATCCCAGGTATCCAAGGGAGCCCGCAGGCTGCCATGCCCACACACAGCATGGCTGGAGCAGACAAATCCTGCAGCACTGCTGGCCCCACACCCTCACCCTGCTGCCAAGCCTCACCACTGAGCAAACACTTTAAAAACATCTGAAAACTTCTATTTTATAGAAGCAGTCAAAGAACAATGGTTAACAGGTAGAAATCTCTTACACCATATCTGGAAAACAAACTCCTTTATTTTTAAAGGGCCACAAGCAAGCTGAGAAATTCATGTGTCTGTTATGGCAAAAGAGCTTGACAGACCCACTATAAAACAAACAATTTACCATTTTGATGTGGCATGGTGGCAGTAGGAAGCATAATTTTATCTGCTTTTACTGCAGCGATCTGTGACCCTTTGCCTCATAATTTGAGAAGCAGCTGTGTGCTTAGAGCCCCAACACCCTGCTCGCTCCAGTCTGCCAGGCACGGTGAGTGTCACCCCCGTGTCACTCCTGGTGATTAGCACAGCCACCGAGGAGCCTGCCACGGGCAAGACCTGGTGCCCCCTGCCCAAGACAGGTGCACACCCCTGTCACATCCCACACAAGTGTGCTCTGGGCTTGTTACCACTGCTGTCATCAAAGCAGACTATCGTTGACAAGTGCAGCATCACACAAGAGACTCCCAGCAGTTGGAATTCAACATCTTAGTGGTGACTGTCAAAGGCTGATTTTCTTCCAGAAGTGAAGTAGGAATAGTTTCAATATGGGATCAGAGCAAAAGGTGCTGGAGGAATCGTTGTTTTGTCCTCAAACAGAAAAATAAAATATCCTCTCAAGCAAAACTAATTTGAGGTCAGCAATAGGGTTTCTTTTCAAGTCTGCCACAGGCTTAGTAAAGAACTATTCTTTGTATGCAAAGTCATTATATAGCAACATTGCATGAAGGTTTCACAAAAAATGAAAAGTTAAGAACAAAAGTGTCCAATACTTGCCAGTCATGGGTGTATTTCAGTAATCCTGCAGGCCCAGGGGTCCAGGTGAAGTCCTGAACACTGTAGTTACTTGAGAAAGGGAACCTCCATCACATTAGCATTTTGGCCCCAGTCCAAGAAAGCACTTAAGCATGTGGTTAACTTTAAGCATATGAGTGCTCCCACCCACATAAAAGGACCACTTATTCACTGAAAATTAAGCATCTGCAGAAATACTTTCCTGTATCAGCTTCTTTGCTGAGTATCTTACAGGATTATACCCTATCAAGTGACTCCCTGGAAAAAGAAAAAAAACACCACCATCTCAACAGAAATTGACTTCAGGCAGGGTTGCCAACTACCAGGGGCTGCCTGAGTACATGTGGCACTGGGCTTTGGAGCCCCATGTCCTCCCCAGCTCCCAAAACAGCTGCACAGCTGTGACAAGCCTCTCCCGCGGCCAGCACGTGTTCAGAGCTCAGCCTTTGCCTTCTGCTTCTAAAAAAAGTCATGTAGAAGCTATTCCCCCTGACCAAAAGCTTGCCTGCTTCTCTGAAGGCTGGGATATAAAAGCACAGACCTGCCACAAGGCACTGCACTGCCTACATAAGGTGAGAGCTGCTAGAAGGTAACACCAACAAGGTGTTAGGATGGAAACAGCAATCTACTACAGGCTGGTTGCTTTGGATCAAGCCCTGAAGACCTTTAATTATATATAGAAGGAGGTGGTGAGGGGGTAAGGGCAGCCCAGGAATTAATGTATATGGGTAGAGGGTAAGGCAGTAAAAAACAGCTCTAAGCAGGCAGTGGAAAAAGATTGTGTCATGTCTCCCACGGGCATTTTCGGACGGTCATCACCATCACAAATGCTAACTATGGCTCAGGCTCCCATAGCAGAGTTACACTTATCAATCATCCTCATCAGCTGGAGATTACTCACAGGGACAGATTAGATATTCTGTAAGAAAAGTCCATGCCCAAACACCCTGAAGCCCTTTGGGATGTGAGTACTTACACCTCTCTCTTGCGTGCTGGATCTCCCTGCTTGGGAAAGCAGCATGGATGCTGAAGGCCCAACTCCTGTATGAGCAATTGAGGAACTGCAGACTTTTGTGTTTCACAAAAACCTCTTGCCTTAATGCTACAAATTAACCTTGAGGTTTTCATGACTATTAAAGAGCGTGGAATGGAACCCACCCTGAATTCAGAGCATAAACAGCACTCAGCCCACTTCAAGGAAAAGCAAGTGTTCCTAATTCCGCACCAAGCTGTGCAGCAGGCTGTCCCTGAGCAGAGAATTTGAGTCATCTGTACAATCTGGCCACCCACCAGGCAGGTTTCCTACCTGCTGCTGCACACCAAGGCACACCCTGGCAGGATCCAGCCCCAGCACCTGTCAGCCCCCTGATTTGTGACCCATCTGACAGGGGTGGCCAGAGATGCTCTTTACAGCCCAGTGTCACTTCTGTCTGTGTGTGTTCCATCTGCTGTGCTGGACAGCACTTTCCTCACCTATTCACATCAAAGGCTGTACCGACACAAACACACGAGTTTTACAAGTCACTCAGCTGTGTACTATAACAAAGGTGTGCCTGGGATGCTCCTTAACATTTCTCTTACCATTCCAAAATTGGCATCTGCTTGTGTGAGGATTAAGAACCAGGAGACAAAAACTACCAGCAACAATGTTGGTGGGTGACTTTAAACAAGGCTTAGGAAGTGGTTTTGAATGCACACACAACACTGAGCCACAGTTCTTACTCAGCTTTCTGTAGCAGACTGAATGCAAATGAGATTTTTTTGCTACCTAATCAGATACACAGACTACTGGGTGTCTGATGCATGAGGTGTGGGATGAGGACCAGGAAGAAGTGAATACAACAAAAGCCAAAGTGTTGTGCATCACTATTTTCTTGTGGCTCCTAGATTCCAAGTTCTCCAGGGAATATGACAACCATTTCCACATCTGACTATTTCATTTTGAAAGACATGTAAGCTAGACTTAACTATTTTTTTCCATATGTGTCTGGCAGATATATTTATCATCAAGAGATTCTTCTCTTCCTCTTCCCCCCACTTAACAGCTCTTGACTTTGTGTGGCCCCTCTATACCAGCATATTGTTTGTGCTTTTTGCAAGACCCCACTTTAAAGTATGACATGTTTATTTAAGAGGCATTGATGGCTAACACAGGCTCCAGCTCAGTAGGGCATTTGGGATGGTGTCAGTAAGGAATGCTCTCCCCTGATTTATGAGCATGTTATAGTTATTCAGGTGGAGTGGCAGGACCTGGCAGTAAGCACCAGTGTACAGATCAAATGTGTTTTAAGTTCACAGATCAGGCTGAGGTGCTGCCAATCGCCACAGGGTTGTGGCAGAGGAAACTAAGCCCTCTGTTTTAAAAAAGAAAGCAAGGAGCAGCCCTCAACCTTAAACCTCACTAACCAAAATCTTACCTTGTTCTTATGAACCCTGTTCTGCCATTTAATGATATGCAGATTCAGAGACAGATCTTTATGGTAGCCTACAAGTCTGACTTACCACACCATTCTTTTTGCAAGACAAGTCTGATTCACTTGGCTGTTTCCAGATACTCAAGTACTTGAAAAAAGTTGTTCAACTCTTTCCCTTTTAATCTGTTTTGTTTACAATAGGTACAGGTTGAAGAGATTTTTTTTGAGGCACGTGCTCATATTTATAAGCCCGTTCATTCTACACTGTGCTTTGCAGCATTACATGGTTCCCCAGCAGCCAAACCCCAGCCCCAGTGTTTGCCAGCATCCTTTCTACACAAGGTGCTTATTTAACATCTTCAGCTCTCAATGAAATCAGTTTGCCTCATTTCCTTCACAGTCTGAATAGTTTGCAGTTTGCTCACATCTGCAGGTTGCATCTTTAATTAAGGCATTCAACTTCATGTTTCCCTTATGCTGTTACACCTTCCTCTGGTATTATCAATTTGGCAACACAACTCTGTAAACCTGTTCATATACAAAAGCCTATGCTGAATTTAAATATCTCCCATGAAGCAACAGGAGTGCAAGTCCTTCAGTTTCATAAGGAGAAGAGGAAGAAAGGCAGAAAAACAAGTTCTCCTCAGCATTTCTCAAACACTAACAAAATTTGACAGGCTGAGTTGGGGCTGTTCAGCCTGGAGAAGAGAAGGCTCTGAGAAGACTTTGTAGCATCTTCCAGTACCTAAAGGGGACTTACAACACCTGGAGAGGGACTTTTCATCAGGGCATGTGATGGCATGGGAGGAACGGTTTTAAAATGAAAGAAAAAAGGTTTAGATTAGTTATTAAGAAATTCTTTACTGTGAGAGTGGTGAGACAATGGTACAGGTTGCTCAGAAAAGTGTGGATGGCCCATCCATGGAAGTGTTTGGGGCCAGGCTGGATGGGGCTCTGAGCAACCTTAATCTCATGGAAGGTGTCCTTGCTCATGGCAGAGAAGTTGGAATGAGATGATCTTTAAAGTCCCTCCAACCCAGGCAAATCTGCAATTCTAATAACTCCTGCTATTGCTTGAATGAAGCCATATAGGATACTACTTGTTTCTAGGAGAAAGGTATATACTTTACCCATAAAAGTCCATTTAATAATTATGTGAACCTTTTGCTGCTGCTCTCACAATGCTAATAAAGGTAACTTGGCACACATGATTACAAGTTAGGGAGTTGTTCTACAGTAAGCACACAAGTGATATAACACATCACAAGGAAGCCTTTGATAGTTTCTGCTGTCTTGATCAATTCAAAAGTCCTGTTCTCTTTCCATGAAGGAAGAACACACACACACACATTACGGTCAATAAACAGACTCAGAATCCAGCTCAAACTCCCCAAAAAACACAGCCAGAAATAGCTCAATGCATGGTTTTGTACATAGCAGTTACACACACTGGTAACCAGCCCATGGCACATTCAGCCATTCCACCCAGGCCTCCAGACAAGCAGTTCATGTTTACACAAAGACAGGATGATTTCTTCCAGACAGACACCACTCTGGCAACTCTAGGGAAATGCCAACATAGCCAAAACCTGAAAGAAGCAAGGTCTTTCAAATAGACTCATAAAGCAAGACCCAGGAGAAGACCCAAGTCCTGATGCATTGGAACATGCCTGACTGCTTTTCTGCAAGATCTTCATCTGCTAGAGATCAGGTTTTGGAAATTATTTTAAACTTCCTTTTTCGCCAGCTACAAATCCAGAACAATAAATCAAGCTTCATGAGTCAGTTACATTATAGCATAATAAGAGGCAGTAGTTACCATATTTTCTTATCTGTAAAGAAACCCAAACCCACCAAAAAACCCCACCCCAGCCATACTGCCATTTTATCCTTCAGAAATGACCTTGTATTGATTGTTCATTGCTTTGAGATAAAAGCACCTTTTAGAGGCTCGTTGCAGCTCTGTTAACTGTTAATTAAAGACAAATTCTCCTCTTCCTTCACACCCAAAAGAAAAATGTCAAGAGGCAAAGCCTAGAAATACATTGGATTGCAGGGGCTATCCTGCACTGACTGGGGTGAGTGAAAGCTTCCCTAGCTTCATTCTGTTTTGTTTGATTTGCTCCAATTTGAAATGCAAATGAAAAGTCAAGCTTGATTCTCAGCCATTCTTAATTCTTCTAAATATTATCTACCAACAAAGTGGAAGAGTAATCAAAGATTAGAAGTTAATGAGTAAGAGTTTATTTTCTTGAAAAAATACAGAATTCCAATGTTACTTTCAATTTTAAGTTCTTCAAAATAGTCAATGCGTTTGGTTACACTTTATTTTTTCTGCCTGCAAATTTTTTGTAATAGTTATAGAAGTCTGAGCTACTGGAAAGAATAACATGAACCATTTTAGATAGCTAAAGAAAAGAAAAAAAGAAAAAATATGAAAGAAAATCCTCAAAACCAGACAACCAGACAACCAATTTAACTGCAGTTATGATTACACTGAATGCTGTGCAGAGAGGGATAACTGCTCCCCTTGACCTGCTGCTCCTGCTGCTCACACTTTGCAGTGAGGGAAATTGACTGCAAACTATTTATATGGACAACTCTATTTGTAAAAGTGACTGGAGAAAATAAAATCTGTATAAATAATTGTGTTTGAATATCAGGCTGCATAGTTGGAGAGTACAAGTACAATATTGCATGGATGTTTCCATTTATTTCTAGTAATTAATGGGTGTGCAAAATTAAGGGGGTTTAAAATTAAATTGTGTCCCCAAACCTGAGGTTCGTGGGATCAAACACACATTTGCCTTTTTAGAAAACATAAGTAGTGATATATTGGTTTTTAATTAGCATGAAAGAGAATATAATAATCTGTGTGGCACATCAGGTAACAGTCATCATCAAAATGTCCTTGGGACATCAGGCATTCCTTGGCTAAACATTCTCAGTGTATCATTCAGGTTACATCGCACCAGCATTTAAAGAGATCCAGAAGCTGAACAGTTTGGAAAGGCCTGGTAAGCAAGTTACTCCCACAGGAGTCACAACTCATCTCCAGGTGTTCTCCCATTCACCAGGGGGTCATTGTGTGGCACATGGCCAGGCCATGTAAGACTGCCTGGCAATCCCATTGTGGGTCCAGGCTGTGGGAAAGGAAATCAAAGTTCCCTTTTTTGATCTACTGAAATGCTTTTAGCTCCTTTCAGATTTGTCATAACAACAATACACTTAAAGAATAATCTAATGCAGGCTTAAACCTCTGTTCAGTACAGACTGCTAAAAATGCCTTTCTCAATTTGCTATGCTCCACTGACATATTGCACTTTTCTGTATCTATTTCATTCCCTTATGGTGGATGAAATTCAAAGGTATTACACGAAGTAATAGCCAGCCCCAAGTAAAGCAGCTAAACCCACAAATCTAGACGCACAATAAATATGATGAAGTCAAAACTAATTAATTGTCCCATATCCATCGTCATTCTGCTATTACAAAGTTCCTTTCCCTTCCTCTCAAGGGCTTTTCTCCTTCAGTCTATAGCATTTCCAACTCCTTTTTACTGATGTACAAAGCTCTGAGTTCTCTTACATGAACCTAGGCTTCTTCCCCAGGCTTACTGGCATCATTTCCATGCATGTTTGTCTGAATCTCTTGCTGTTTTCCTCCAAAGCATGTGTGTCTTGAGTTTAGACCTGGAGATCTGCATTGAACAGAACTCCTCAGTACCTCCTGACCGTGGCTCTGTAGGTGTCTGCTGTTCCTGCTTCACTCTCCAAGCCCTGTTCTGAGCAAGGCACTGCAAATGCCTTCTCTCAGTGTCTCCTCTCCTCCTGTTTCAGTGGAGGGAGCAGATTTGAACCTTGCTCAAGGCCCTCTCCTTCCCGAGCAGAGGCCCAGGCACATCCGCAGAGGCACCACACCAATGGCAGCTGGCACTGTCTCCCAGCAGCAGGGCATTAATAAGCATTAACAAAATGCTATACAGTTCCAACATGATGTCAGTGGTATTAACCTCTGTCATTCCTGTATCAGCACTTGTGAATGACTGGGTTTCCTTTTTTTTCCTTTAAAGCTTACCTCTGAAATACTCCAGAGCAGTAAAACCAACAGTGACTACTTAGAATAGCTCTTATTTTCCAATTTTGAAAAAGAACTCTCCGTTATCAGTACTATGTTAAACAGCTGGATTTCTCTCACTCATATTTTTCTTACCAAGCTTTACAAAAAATAAACCAAAGCAAAGCCTCCATGGCCTGCAGGCTAGTGAGCATTTTTGAGAGGTACTAAGGATTTGCCAATTAGAGCAAATAGGTGGGAGAGATTTTGGAGTCTTCTGGAATGGATTGTTTATGAGCAGATTACTCAGAACTGCTGTATTACAGCAAATCTGCTATTTCTTTCAGGAGTTTGAAATATGAGTATCTTTTCTCAGTTCAAACTAGTAACCAGAGCAGAAACAATTCCTTTTAAATGGTATGTTCACAAAGCCTCTTACAACCTTACAGTATCTAGGTATGCATCGTTCATCAGCTCAAGACAAAATAAATGCCGACACTATAAACAGATGAGATAAAGTCTGTAGGAAGAGAGAGTATCATTTATTGCAGTAATAAAGACAACTGGAACAAGATACAGTTTTCCATGTATTCAACCACATTTATATCCTTAGATCACTAACAGGAACACCCATGTTGAATTTTCCTGTGATGATTCAGGATGATATGAAAGACTGATGGATTTTCAAAACTGTCCTTTTCTTTTTACAGATTAAGAAGGACATATTTCCATTGCTCATACATTTTGCTATTTACTGGCAGACTCCAAGATATGAGAATGCCTAATCCAACCTCAGTTTATGTGCACTTACATCCCCCTATCTTCACCAGTGCTTTAAAAAGTCCACTTTATCACAGTGAAATCTTTAGTTCTAGAAAATAGGATGGGGCCCCCAGATAAATGTTTGCATGGCAAAGTAGTCCTGCCTGGCTCCATATCTATGCTCATGCCTAAAAGATTAATAGGTATAAGGAGTGGATGTGCGAGACCAGACTGGTAATGCTTTGTACTCCCATGGACTGCATCAGTCACACAATGTAATTGTTTCTCCAACTTGGGTTCAATGTGTGGGTTTTGATTTTTTTTTCTGTCAGTTTTGGGTTTTTTGGGGTTTGGTTTTTGGGTTTTTATTTGGTGTTGTTTCTTTAAAAAAAAAAAAAGAAAAAAAAAAGTCTTTGCCTCTCAAAAATCCCAAAGAAGTTCATGTGATGTAGAGCTTCAGTGGAAAATTAGAAAAGGTTATGGAAGATTTGCCCCTTTTGGTTCCTGTGTGTAGAGCAGCTGGTCCCAGTGGAATAAAGGCAAGGATAAAGCCATCATCTTCACGAATGACACAGAAACAAGGGATACTGCCACCAAAAGCAAAGCCTGCTTCAAGGTAGCTCAGTACAAACCATCACAAAGAACATTTCAGGGTGAGGGAGCTGACAGCACAGCACAGACACTGCAGTCGTGTGAAGGCAGGTGACAGGGGGGAAGGGATGCAGTGTTTGCAGTACTCCAGCCCTACTGCAGACCTCCCGACGAAGTGCATGCTTCAGGTTAAACCAGATCTTACAGACACCCTCCAGCAGGCAGTGAACTGGACAGCAGCACCTCGGTGAGAGGCAAATCTGCATCCTTGTGGAAATGGCAGAAATCTGATTAATTTAATCCCATGCCCTTCCTTGGATAAGACAGTAAGAAACAGTGAAGAGCGAAATTTGTACAAATGTACCAGTTTCTTCTTCCTTCTTTGGCAGGCAAAAGGAGGAGCAGGTTCCATATGCCCACCCTTCCCCTGATCACAGCATTTAGCAGAAGGGGGGAAAAGGGCTTTTCTGCAGCGCCCGTGCCTTTGAGAGGCAGCAGCAGGGCAAGAGTTCGGTTTTACGACTCTTGGCCCCAACACAATTTACCATTTACAAACTAATCCTCCTCTGCTGGAGAGCAGAAGGCCTGCTAAAGCTCTCATGTCCACTTCTCTGATTCTCCATTGTCCACAGTGACAGGGAGAAGCTGAAGACCTAATCGGTGTGTAATTCAATCGCTGTCCAGGCTGTGTCACAGCACAATACTCTGCTTGTAGTGCCACGGGCTGAGGCAGCCAGCTACTGTTATGCCCCACAGCAGGTGTGAAGAATGTCACTCGCTCTGCCTGTGTGCTGTCCCTCTCTCCAGGTCCACTGCTGACACTCTGTTCACTCACCACTTTAAGGCTGCTTTTCCTACTGGCAGCAAGCCAATTGTCAGCGCTCTGGCGAAAGGGCACTCTCAGGATTTTTGACCCAAACTGGGAATTCCTGCACAGCATAAGATGGGCCTCATACAAAGCAAACCTCTTTGCTCTCCGGATCCCTAAACGTAAAGAACTACTAACAAGCTCTTTATTTCCTTAGTCTTAATCCAGCAGTTAGTAAATTATGATTTAACACACCCAAACTGTTTCACTCTGCTGTTCCTCAACAGACAGCTGTTACGAATGGATGTGGGAGTTAAAATCAGCTCTTACCTTCTGCCCAGGCCTTGACAGTAGGTAGTAACCTTATTGAGGTAACNTACGTGTAGGTGCTTAAAAACCTCTGGAACACCAAATTAAATGTGCTGCCACAGTTAAATATAGGGCCACACTGAAAATGGCATTTGGTTTGGTTTTTAGCAAGAATTTACTACTCCACCAAGATTTGAAAAGCTGCACTTTCATTCACCTAGAGTTCAAGGAAGCTGAGGAAGAGAAGTGCAGAGGAAGGAGGCAGGGCAGAAGCTGCCACTTGGTCAGTATGCTATCAGGCAGGTAAGGGGACAGCACAGAACTATTGCTGGTACATCCACGTCAGCACGTCAGAGGATGTCTCCCCTGGCACAAAGCTACACCACACACTGGTAACAGTCATGTGTGGTGTTTCTTTCCACAGTGACTTGTCCAAGGGATATGAGAACAGAATGAGCACAGAAACACCCTACTTCTAACACATCTGTTTCTTTAACAGCCTTGAGAATTTCATCCACGTAGAGTTTCCGGTGCTATTTTTCCAATTCCTTCATTTTCATGTAGAAGCAAACCAAACAGCAGGAATACCTGATGGAAGAGTTACACCAGGACAGAAATTGTACAGGCCTGTACAGCCGCAGTTTTTCATCCAAAAGAATAAACAACTGAAGTCAGCTGTCTAACCTGACCAACCCAAGAAACAAATAAACCAAGATGGAAACAATTTCCCTGCCACCACATAGGTGATCTTAAATCAATATATTTGGCTATTTAGACTATTTCTGTGCAATTCTGTAGATGAATTATGGTTACCAATCTTACCTAATCCTGTAAAGAGATGAAATACTTTGTCATGCTTGCAAATTCTGTGAGGGCAGTGAGCAGATGAAGGAAGATGATCCAGCTTCTTACCACTTGCTACAGAAAAGTTCATAATATTCATTATTCAAAATATGAACTGGACATCTGTATTTACAATTTTTAACAAGTCTTCCTTAGTGTTGAAGCCAAGCTGCTCATTTCACCCATACTCATCTACTGTCATCATCGACAGCTGATTTCCAAACATGGCCAGACACCGGTTTTCATGGCAGGGGTCATGAGACGTTGCATCCTGAATCAGGATTCAGCAATGCCATGTGCCAAGCCTTACAAGCATGCAGTGCATTTACAACTGAGCACCTGCGGAAATCCCATTTCCTGACAAAGAGAGGCCTCCAATATTCATGTTTTCTCCTGCTCTTAGGCCATGCTGTAATGAAATCTGGCCTGAATAATCCTTTTACAGCTGTACAAGGAAGTATCCTTCCTTAGCATTTACCCCTTCTTATGGAGGTTCAGTGGAAACCTGGATGAGCAATCAGCAAAGATACACAGAATGAAGTCTAGCTGATGGGAAATGACAGAAACCACACACAGGACAGGGACACAAAGAGAAGCTGTCAGAGAAACTGGAAGGACTCTGGTAACTTTAATGAATGCAGGCAAGAGGACAGGACCCTAAGGAGTCACATTAACTTGGTGTTAATGCCAACAGTGGCATATGCAGACACAATCAGAGAGTGCATGCTCCTGGAAAGGGGGGCCAGGACACCACTGCTGCTAACAACATGGGAATAATCAGAGAGTGAAGGACTGCACAGGAGCCACTGCCGGGTCTGTGACAACAGTTGGAGAGTAAGATGAAGGAATGATGGAGGGTCTTGAAAGGGGATGTCTGTGACACCAGTGATGGAAATTACTTTGAACAGCTTATCCTGTGAGACTCCCTGCTCTGCAAGGTACCCTCCACTACCTCTTGCTGTAGGTCTGGGCTGCCCTTACTCCAAGCTGCCCTCATCTCTTTGAAGGCTGTGATTCCCTTACTCCACAAAACCTGCATCCTTGTCCTGTCCCCATTACTCTAACCATGGGCTGCTGCTGCTTTATCTCTCACATGAGCTATCTGTGCCCCCTCTTCAACTTCTAACCTCAAACTCCCAACCATCACATCTCCATACATCCCCAGGTCATCCCCTCTGCCTCCATTTCCCTGGCATTGTTCCCTGTAGCTGCTTCATATCCCAGATTATCTCTGCTTTTGTTTTCCTCCCTCTGCAAGCATGGGTGTGAAGCCCAAGCTACCAAAGGTAGCAGGCAATTAGCCTGTGAACTGTTCTATGCCCAATCTCACTTTTGCTGGGCCACTCACTGGAGCTTTAAACCAGTTACAAACACTGAACAATTGTGAAACACAACTAGCCCTCAAAATGTCCCCCACGCCATCATGTACCTGTATAGTATCTTCCCCTGACACTTGAAGTTTGGCAGTTTAGAGAGTAATCTTTTGTCATGGCCCTGCTGGTCTTTAGTGGTCCCTCAGCCTCTTTTTGGGAACCATAATCCATCATGGTACTGGGCAGGCTCAGTGGATGCAGAGTGACAGCCACTGTTCCCTATCTCCACAAGGAAATGCTAGAACAACTTTTGTCTGCTGGGTATAAAAACCAGGTCTCTATGGCACACTTCCCTGTTCCTTCCTTGCTGCTGATCAGTCATTGCCCTGGGTACTCCAGGGGAGCTCCCCTCTCCTCTTGGCCATGACAGCATACACTCAAACAGCTGCACAGGCTGGATGAAGCACCTGCTCTGGGCAACAGCAGCTGGAGTTCATTTTGGGTCCAAAGGTCCAAGGCCAAGCAGGCTGACCTCATGTGCACTAATCCAGTATCATCACCAACTCCACCAACAAGAGGTGCCCTTTGAGGAGGGAGGGAAAAACTATTTGGGGAGGAATCAGAGCTTTATAAAGGACATTATGGGCCAAGTCCTCAGCTGGTACATGCTCAGTTAAAGCATGTACCCTCTTGAAGTTTTATGAGTAACGCTCACATACACAACCAAAAGATTTGGCCCACTGTCAGTGCTGCTTCTCTTCTCTTTTTAGTTTTCCTAAGGATTTTTCACCTCCTCTCCTCACTCTGCATTGATCTTCCATCAATAAAGAAACTTTCCCATCCCTTGCTTCAGAGCAGACAGCTGAAAGTCACAAGCTACACATCCCAGATTTCACCATTCTCCTGTGCACAGGTAACACAATCTTACCATGCGTCCCTCAGTCCTGCTTCAGTCCTGGGGTCTGGATCATGAGCCTGCAGCAACAGGAACAAAGGCCATCCCATTCTGGAACAAATCAAACCAAACCCCATCAAGCTCCATTAAGAGAAGCCTTTCAGCACAGGCATCCTAAGAATTGTCCTGCACTTGTTCAAGCCAGTAGTCCCTGTAGGACAGAGCACAATTTCAATGTATGACCACTACAAGTGACACAGGAAGAGAAAAAAAACCTGTCAGAAACTACTGGCCAAACTGACTCCATGGAAAGTTTTATTCTCATCTCATTTTGCTGGAAATTTGTTTACCATCGAATACATACAAATCTCTTTTTAAAGTCCCTCTTAGTGTATTTCTCATAAACACCTGAACTAATGAAAGCCTCTATGTTTTCTTCTTTTCTGAGCTCCAGAGGCCAGTTCTGTAAATCTGGTCTCACTATTGCAGTTACTCTTGTGCTTCTTCATAGAAAACCTGGAAGCTCTCTGGGGCCTGAGAATGGAGCTGGATTCACAGAGATGGCACTGCAGAGCATGGCCAAAAGCACTCTGCTTACACAGCCCAAGTAAAAGCAGGATTTCCAAATTCCTGTTGATGCACTATCAGAGGAAAACATGATCTTGCTGCAAGGTGCTTCTGAACCAGTCACAGCCTTCACAACTTTGTATTCCAAAATTTATTTTCCTGAACTATGCAGCTTTTAATTCTTGACTTTTTAAGATTCAGATTTAAGCCACTTTTCCAACAGGATTATGTCTCAGCTGGGTTATATCACAAAGAGAAGAAAAGCGATGAGAGACAGTTGGACGAACAGAGCTGGTAGTGAGAACAGTACCGGCAGAAAAAACAGTCTCCAATCCATAACAGTTCCTGACATCTCACCCACAAGTACAGACAAGTGTAACCTGTGTTGGCTTGAACATTTAAATAGGTCTCCAAGAATTTCCCTTGACGAACGCCACAGTCCAGGTTAGACAATTCCTCACCAAGGATGGGACAGACACTCAACCACAGGGGAACCTCCATTGCTGCAAATGTATTCTCAGCTGCCACAGACTCACACATTCCCTTTGAGGCTTTAACCACAGTTCCAAAGTTGGAAAACACCAAAGCATGTACAAACATACGCAGAAGGCAACACTGCCCACTTGTGCAGCAGTTTTGGCCACATACATGCCCAAGAGAACCACTTTGCACCCTCAATACTGAGCAGTTGGGATACCTACACGTTCCTGTCCTGCCCAGCCAAAGCAATAAAACACCGTAACATCTGACAGCACAGAGCTCTCCCTATCCCTCTGAATCCTCCCTGCTGCTTGCTGTCACTGGGCACATTTCACGCAGGCCAGCTGCACAGGATTTATTCAACCAGTTTTGGAGTATCAAAGCTAGCTTTTTTTTTTGTCTTTGCCCCCAGGTAGGCACTTGGTATGCAGGATTTAAATCAGAGAACAAAATGTTCTGTGAAATTTGTAAATACTCAGCCCAGTAAATTCTCAATTCTAAAAAAAAACCAAAAAAACACCAAAATAAATAGCAACTAGAGTGATTTAAAAATCAAAAAGTAAAGCATTTCACTGCATCACTGTAGGTAACATCACTGTGTCCTAAAGATCAGAAAAAATAACTTCCCAAGATTACCAATTCATGGTGCCGACTGCTTTAAGTGATAGGAGCCAAACATACTCTGAGTTCTACCTTATGATTCCAGCGAAATCAGGAGAATGCTCAGGTCAACAAGTGCTCTGCATAAAGACACTGAAATTGAAAAAACAAATTTTTGATCCTTGCAAATTGGCAGAGAAACTTTGCCTGGGACATACTGCCACAAACTTACTATACTCTAACACCTATTGTAGTAAGATTTTTAAAATTTATTTAAAGCCATTAAAATAGAATTAGGCAGAAGATGATAGGGAAAGAGATACCCCAGGGACTCACAACATTTACACAGTGAAGATGGTCTAAAAGAGGTGCTTTAACCAGAAAGCAGTGATAAAGGGTCATTTATGACTGGAACTAGAGAGGAATTACTTCATTGGAATTTAGCATTGCCTTTAAGGTCCATGATGTTTGAGTGAAACTTATTCACTTCTGCTTTGTCTGATTCACCATCATGGACTCCATCTTAGTACAAAATTTAAAACAAACATTTAGCTGATGAATGTTCACATTAAAATTTCCAATAAAGAACCTTTTCATATCATTTTCTCAAGTAGTTTCACCTAGACTTTGAAAGGACTCTTTTACAAAAATTGTGATTTGCTATTTTTTGGTAACTACAAAAGCCAAAACATTTAGAATAATTTCTTCTTCACCTGCAAACATTTCACACTCCTCTTACCACAACTGTGGCCTTAATTTCTTCTCTCTCAAGCCAAGTAGCAAATGGCATCAGTCAAACCAGTTAACTCCCAGGAGTACCTGTACTTCAGAACAAGGTGCTCCTGGTACTAGCAGGGATTCTATGAACATTGATTATCAGCAAGCAAGACAATAAATTCTGGATCTTCATCCCTTGCCCACAGTTTACTTCTGCTAGCCCAGATATTCTGAGGATGTACAAAATGCACCTGCTCATTCTTCCTCAAAGGTCTGATGTCCCCTCAGGGGCCACCTGGAGCACAGAGTGCACCTACTGAAGTTTATAGTGCCTGGAAGGCATTACCTGGTCACTGATTTCAGATGGCATAGGCTGCACACATACAAAAAAAGGCTCTGCCTTCTTCAACATGTCAAGTCTTATTTTCTCATTTGCTCAAGAGTAAGTACAGACTCTAACCCACAGCTGTGGAAAGGAAGGTAGAATAGAAAGGCAAGTACACAAAGTATACAAATAATGACAGACTTTAGGCAGTTTGACATTGCACAACTCCCTTATGCAATACATTGCCTGGGGCAAGCCTCATGTTATCAGAAATTCCACAGAATCCCCTTAAATATGCTCCAGTGCTGAGGCCCAGTGGCTTCCACCTGCAGTTAGTGACTGGATTTATGATATACCATGGACAGATTACATGGATGAGCCTTACGTTTGCTGGCCTATGCTTTTTTAAATGTGACTTGAAATAACAATTGCAAAATTTCAGAGACAGATGAACCCTGCCAATTTATACAAACTTACTCCTAAGCACAGCTTCTCTAGAAAAATCAAAGAGGTAGCATCAGCCAGTAGCACCTGAAATGAATAGTCCACTTAAAACTCAAATGTATTTATAAGAGCAGAAACGGAGATGGAAGGACCAATGCTGTTGGCAAGGCTGGAGCTTACTCAGCAAGGCTGCCAGTTCTCTGCAGCCACACCAGGCTGGGAGCAGACACTGGCCCTGGGCTCTCTCTGCTGCCTCTGCCCAAACCCAGCCATGGGCTTCCTGAGTGCTGCCAGGGCTCCTACAGACACGGGTGAGCTGATAAGTGGGGACACTTAATGATTCTATAAATACAAGGAGAAAAGACAATGGCAGAACAACTCAGTGTGGATGGTTTGTCAACATTTGAAATTGCAGAGAGAGTGGTAAGTGGTTTAGAGAAAAGAGTGACATACAGCTTCTAGACATGAGTTAAACAGTGGCCACAGCTCAGTTTGACCTGCAGCCTCACACATGTAGGCAGTCACACAAACACGGCCATGGACAGCTGGGCTTGATATGCTACAGGAAAGCTTGAAGGTGCCAAATGCAAACCAGGCTGGGGCACAACAACAGTTACAGCAAGAGTCTGTCAATGGACTTGAGATGCACTTACATCTTCTAGGCCTGACTGCAGAACTACAGACCCCAAACCTCCTGTTAGCCCAGGATTTTCCCTGGGGTCCAGAGGAGGGAGAGTGGAGCAAAGGGAGAGGATGAGCCTGCCTGAGCACTGTGGTTGTGCAGCAGTGGGAAAGAGCCCACAGGGAGAGAGAGGAGAAGGGCAGGGGGCCTGGGGACCAGCAGGAGGGTGAGGGCTGTGGGTACATGGGCAAGATGTGCCCTGAACACCAAAGCCCCAGTGCAGCTCCCAGCTGAGAAGCAGCAGAGGCTGTCTGTCTCCAAACTCAGCTCCTGGAAGGGTCCCATAGTAGGACCAAGCATTAATTACAGATAATCTAATTTAAACACTGCAGAGAAGAAAATAGTACGTATTAAAAAACCTTTCTATACATGTTCTGTGACACAAGGTTAAAGACAAGCTTTGCTTGTATTTCAGAAACTCTTACAAGCCTGTCTCCTATATTAGCTTTAAACATGATAGAGATATGTCTGTGGGCTGTGGGCACATTCTGTTTGAAGGACAGATTTCAATCAGTAAAGTTTCAAAGAACCCTATATATATCACAATGCTTTATGTTATCCAGCATTTGGAAAGTTCCTTAAGGAAGAACTTCATTGCAAAAGAAGAGAGGCAATGAGCCAACTTTTTAATGTCTGTGCCATGCAGACTTGTGCCAAGGAAGCCTATGGAAACAAACTGCCCGTGACAGAAGTTACAACAGAAGAGAAAAGTGTTGCAACTTTATAAAGCTGCTGAAGCAACATGGGAAAACTCAATGGAGGCAAAAAAGACATGGCTGTTTTCAGTGATGGGAACATCCTCAAACATCTCATCTGGCTTCAAACACTGCAGTAATGGATGTTTGGCAAACACAAAAATATCAATGACAGGAAGATCATCTTTGGGACTCTAGAAAAGAAAAGCAAATGAAAAGTAAGGTTGGGAGTATTTGAGGCGAGTGCCAAGTAAAGGCATTTAAAAATTACTTCCAAAATTAAAAGTTAATCCATTTTTCAAACAGGACTTCATTATGGTGCCTCATTTTACTAAACTAAATATATGCAAAATATGTGCAGATCTGGCACAGTATAGTAATTTTTAGTACCTGCAAACCCAAAATACAGGCTTCTGTCTGCTCTGTTTGACAGCAACAAGACTGACTTCAAAGGGACTAGGCTTTATTTTTGAGAAATCCTTCTTTTATATCACTAAAACATGCTGGTTTCAGAGCACTACAGCAAACTGGGCCTTTCCATTTGCTCACTGACAGAGAGACAAAAAGCATTTTCCAAAATGTCACAGACTTGTCACAACACTGTTGCCTCCCCAGGGCCATCTCATGTTTTGCTGATGACCACTTCTACTGAAAGTCAGTTAAAAGAAGTTATTTTGCTATGCTTACTTAAGTAGTAACATCCCAAATTTCAGGCTTCTTTTTTAACTCTATGAGTCAGTGCAAAAAAGGCCAAAAAACAACTCAGAAGTCTTGCTGGCTTTTCCTCTGTGGATAAAGGAAGTAAAAAAGAGTGGGACTGGATAAAAAAGTGAGATGAAGCACCTGTTGAGCCTAGAAAAGCATAAGAAAAATGGGTTAAGAGACTTCAAGTCCAATAAAAGCAATCATGAATTCATGGGTGTTTGTATGAATCATTCCTAATTTCCTGCCAGAGAGCTTTGGTTTCACTTAATTACAAACCAAAATGATGAATGAGGAAGACCAATTCACAGGCACACATATCATACATGTATTTGGTTACCATTTTTTCCTCGCACAGCCCTCTGTTTTCATCATAGCTATTGATGGGCACTGAATGAGGGAAAAGTCTGGCAGCATTAGATAGACTATTTACAAGGCACAGGAAAAACCCATCACAGCGAGAAAGAAGCAAACAGATGGCAGCTGGAGAGAAGCAACAGCCACAACTCTTACTACCTGTGGAGAAAGAATAAACAATACCAACTCCAGATAACAAAGACCAGCCTAAAGAATCCAGCTCTAAATGAGAGAATCAGGGTAGAAAATGGCCAGATACAACTAAATGTTTGCAAAGTAGGCTCAGAAGAAAGGATATTTTGAGA
This sequence comes from Drymodes brunneopygia, assembly GCA_013400955.1. Taxonomy (NCBI): domain Eukaryota; kingdom Metazoa; phylum Chordata; class Aves; order Passeriformes; family Petroicidae; genus Drymodes; species Drymodes brunneopygia. The sequence continues at coordinate 28,965 of VZTZ01041005.1, forward strand.
GGGTTGCTAAAGCCCACTGACACAAACAGTGCTCTCTACTGCACTCTGCTAAAGAATAAATAAGAAAAGGAGTGGGGAGGAGTGAGGAAGGTGTGGGTTTGTATGTGAGAGAGTTTATTTTGATGAAATTTTTCTTGTAGTTCTGTACACCACACTGTGCTGGTTGGGCTTCCCACTCCGCCATACACTTTCAACACACTTTAAAATGTGTTGTACCAAAATCATGCCAAATCATAAAAATGAAAAGACATCTTTCATCAAGGTATGTGCCTGTCACCAACCCTTTGATGATCCTTCTTGGTCCCTTCCAATTCAGAATATTCCGTGATTCTGTGCTGAAAAGTTGTTACTAAGAAACTGAACAAAGTGCCTGCTCCCCAGGAGACTGCATTTGTTGAGGTCACAGCATGTGACACCAGCTCATGCTATGTAGCAAGATTTCCTATATTGCTTTGTAAAGGAATTTTTCCACAATACTACTGGTAACAGAGAAAATGGTGTGTATTTCCTTTTGTTCTATGAAGCACAAAGCAAAATAATCTGAATGGTATTCTCATAAAAGGAACATACGGAGATTAAAGAATTTGAGTCAGTTTTCAGATCAGCTCCATGCATCACAGATGGCCTTAAGAACTGCCCTTGTCTCTTAGCTGTCCATCACTGAAATGAGATAACGTAGTATTGTTTTCCAGGACTCCAAAGTCCACTAATGCAGAGACAAACCTCTATGAGTTGATATGTTCAGCAATTATCATAACGAATGCCCAATTACCAAAATACAACTACAAACTTTTCCATGGGAACACTGACTAACTTGCTTTCTATTGCTATTTTACACTTCAAGTTATTCAGACTGGCCAAAGAAAGGAGGTCATCAAGTATTTATTTAGGTTGGGATGTCAATGCATACATACACACAGAGGCACCACACTTGCTTCTCCTCCTCCTCCTCCGAGGCAATCAAGGCATTATTCTGGAATAATAAAACACTAACAACAACTTTACAGGCCAAAACAAGGACAGTTGGAGTGGAAGAAGCTAAAAGGTAACTGATAGAGGTAATCCTTCCAGCAAAAGTCCCTAGCGCTACAGTGAAGAAGAGGACACCTACTGAGAACTTCAGAATAAGGTTATATATTATTCAAGCATCTTGTCAATATATTGACATGAAATGACTTCAGATACTTAATTTAGCCTAGCAAACATTACAGTTATAACTTTACTCAACTTAACTTTTACCCAAATGCTTAAATGCTGTTTGCTTTTTCAAGCGAAACTTCTATTTTAACCTCAACATTAAGAATCAGAACTAAAAAATGGATAATTACAGCAAAGAGGGCTGAATAGCATATGAGATGGAGGCACTGAAGAAGCATTATTTAAGTTTCTCATGAGCAATGTTCTCACATCTCTATGTGACTACTCTCAGATGATGCGTGCTCTGCTCTAGGTAGTCAGATCCAATAACAATTAAAGCAGGCAATGGAAAACGATTTTGCCCTTAGCACCCTGGGTTGGTGGGGGAGTGACCTGCTTGAAAATATTCCACAAACAGCACATAACACTGAGCTTACTAAACAAAGTCACTGAACAGAAAATTATTGCTTTTGAAGGGTGTTGAGATTTCTCATATTTCCGCTCCACTGGTCTGAATCTATTAAAGGTAAAGAAATGCTCAAGAAATGCCGAGCTCCATCCATGTGCTAAAACAATTGAAAAAGTCAGTAACGTGTATTTTGAAGTTGCTGTACAAGCTGAGGATTACTGGTTACTAAAATCCTGAAGATGGTTTAACAAGCACAGGTAGAACCAGTTCAGTACCAACACTTTCAACACTAAACCAAAAAACCTAATGAATTTACCCTGTAGTCAAGACATATCCACACATTGCTAAATTTTCAGGACTTTTCAGAGCTCACTCCCTCCCCAGGATTGCCTCTGCCTGCATGTTCTCACCAGCCACTCCAGCCTTGGCCCAGCCTGGCCACATTCTAGGACACTGCTACTAGAACTAGAGGTACTGAATGGGGTTGCCTGGAAAAGGGCTCAGTTCTCAGATTAGAAGAGTTTTATCTTTGCTATGGCTGTCCTGTAAAGAGAAAGCCCTAGAGATAGGAAGCAAAGGAGAGTCACCAGCTTATGCTGGCTCTGCACAGCTCTGATGTCCAGGAGAATGAGAGGCAGCAACTGGGACTGTGCCAAGAACCAAACTGAGGGAGATACGGCATCTTGATCCACTGGTGCCCTGAACGCCTGTGTGCAACACAGCACAGTTTCTGTCTCTTAGACACGTGTGTGCAACAGAGTACACAAAACTGTGTATCACGCTTGTGGCTTGCAGCCTGCCTAGGAGAGGCAAGCAACAAGTATGTGTATTTCCTAAGTTCTTCTGCTTCTGATTGTGTTCCCTGCTTTCCTCTATTACCCTGCTTAAATAGGAAACACTTTCACTTCATCTGTGTTGCTCTGTTTGGAAAGAAAATGAAGACAGGTTAAACATACAAGTTTATGTTTTTCTCTCATATTTTTAGGGCCATCTTGGGATACCCCAAACCTGGGACACATGTACACACGTGCAATCATAAACCACCCACGAGAAAGTACATACCGGAATGTTTATTAAGAACATTCGTTGCAGAATCCGTTTCCTCAAGTCACTCATAGACAAGGCTCAGAGTTTTATAACCACTTCTTCAGCACAAGTGTGCGGCATGACTTCAAGTGGAGGCTGGGTTAACACACCTACTTAACTGTTAAGGTAAATCTTTATGTCAATCATTCACTGTTTAGGATGTTCCCGGACGGGCCGGGCTCCAGCAGCGCTCTGCTTCTCCGGGCTGGCCGGAGCTGTCCGTGCTCCCGCCGCGCCTGCCCAGGGCCACGCACGCCATGACGGCGGGGGCCATGACGGCCCCTTCACANAGGCGCTCTGCGGCCTCACCGGCGCCCAGCTGGAGCTGCACTACTGCCTGCAGGCGCTGGTAAGGCGGCGGGGAAAGCACCGTCACGGCCGGGAGGGCACGGCGGG
>VZTZ01041006.1:0-14562 GCA_013400955.1 Drymodes brunneopygia
AGTGTATGACCTCATGGCAACTAAAAAATAAATATTCCACAACTGCTTGAAGAAACTTGCAATTACTATGCATTCATGTCAACAAAAGAAATCATGCTTGAGGAATAGCAATGTTTTCATTCTGCTCTTAGAATGACTCATTTAGAAATGGAAACTAATGACAGAAGAACCATAAATATGAAACAATTGACAAGGAGAAACTAACAAATGCAATTATTTAGAAAACAGTAATTTGATTGCTAAGGGAGAAGGTTTATAAGCAACATGGGATTGTCATATGCATTAATCAGGTTCACTGCAGTTGAAATTAACTGTTCAGTACTAAGCTTCCTCACATATTCTGAATATCCTGACTGATATACCATGAATTTCTATGTAGTCCTGACTTTGAACTTTCATTAGTGTTCATCTCCTGCATACTCAGCTAGGTATATTTTGTTTCATGAAGATGACTTTCAAAGGCACTGAAGTAATTTGTTAACGCAAATTGTTTTTCTTTCATGAAATCACACACAATTTTTGTTAAATGTGAGGAGAAACACTCTAAATAATTGCTATAGAAACCAATCTGCAATCAGCTTTCATTAATTTTTAAGTGAATTTTGGGTGTTATTCTTATAATGAAACAGTATTATATCTTCTTAATCCATTGCTCTAAATCATAACTTTGACCTGATAATTACTGAAAATATTTTACTCGTGTAATGGGAATTGGAGTTAGCATATAAAGTAATTTTTTTTTTTTTTTAGTTCAGTCAGGAATTTTAGTTCAACTATTTTAGCAGTAGTATTTTCATATGCATTTTCTTTCAAAAATAATAGCATTTCTTCTCACCAATACATGTTCTAGAATCTTTAAGATTATATAAATATAGCTTTAAGATGTAAAAATTTGGAAGAAGTTCTGTGTCTTGGTTCCACAACCAGAAACCTACATGCCGTTTACCTCAAAGTCTAACAAAATTAGATGCTGACCATTTTACAGTAACCTTAGCAGTACACTTGTGAGAGATTGGGCAATAACACAATTCATCCAATTTGTACACTGTCTTCCTTCAAATATTGAGCAGCTTTTGCAACATGAGGGGTTTATGTGCCTCACACTGGGGATGTGGCACCGTTGCAAAACTGTTTGGAAAATGCAGCAGTGGACTTGGCCAAGGAGGTGTATCTAGCCTTGGCCAGTCCAGCCCAGCAATACTATCATTAGGAGAATATTAGGCACATTTTACAACTTAGTCTGATATCAATTTCTTAAAACCACATCGCATGCTGTTCCTATTTTTCAAAGCTCATGATGGGTCATGGTCTTGAGTTTAAAGGATATACATGTGAGAAGAGCTCAAGTTTTAGAAGAGGCATGGATCTGAACATTAGAGAAATACTGAGGAAGTCTGTGTTGATTTTAATTAGCATGGATTATTTAATCTGTGGAAAGTTAGAGTTTAGTATTAGAAAATGAGACTTGAATACCCACACTGCTGTGAAATTCTGCAAAGCAAAGAGTCAGATTTGAGCTTTAGTTTCTCATCATCAATTTCTCATTGATAGGCATAGTGATTTCCACAGTCAATGTGGACTTATTTATACATGTGGTTTAATTTCAGAATGCATAGTTCAGTGCAAAAGGAGATTAGAATATCAATCGGTATCAGCGCATTTTTTTTAATATTTGTCTTGTTATGAGTAGGATTTTTGAAAAAAAAAATCCTTACAACAAGCTTCTCAGTAAGAAAAGCTCATGAAAGCTATCATGAAATAGCCTTACACTTCGATAGAAATATTTTCATTTGCTCTGGCAATCAGCCTAACTCCTCTGAAGCCTCAAAATCAGTTCTGCTAGCTTTTCTCTTTCCTCTGGTTCATTCCTCAGGAATTTTGAGGGAGTATCACCCATATTGGTGCTACTGGTTCATTTTCCCCTGAAGCTTTCAAAGGATACTGTTGAAATAGATCAAACCACGTGCAGTCTTGTTTTACACAGTTACCAGACTTGTACCATTAGAAAATGTGGTGCATTTATTTTAAAGCATCCTTTCCACTGCAGTTGTGTGGAACAATGATCTGCTGAATTTAATTCACAGATCAAAGAGGGAGGAAATTAACCAACACAGTAAATTGATTATTTCATGGGTGACATAACCAAGGCAATGATTTATCTTAATAAAGAGCAACATCCCTCTAGTCCTTAACTGAATTCCAGCCAATGCAATAATACTCAGTTGTTAATGACTTTGATGTTGATGTGGAAAAGTGAATGACTGTATAATCACTGAAATGAGACCTCATCACAGTTGGAAATGTTTAAGCCAAATCATTTTGGACTGTGAAAAGAGCCCTGAGTGGTATAGATTGGCTGGGTCCCAGATTTTCAGCCTTAACTAAACAGGGCCTGAAAACTTTATCACACTGCCATGCCTCAGGCTGGTCTGCAATTCTGACAGCCCCAGAGAATTGCAGTTTAATGTATATGTGTGAACTCACTGCAGAAAAAGAACTCAGGATTTACAGAATGCCATGGAGGTACACGAAACCCACCTCACACAGGTAATGAACTCAAACTTTGACTCCCAAGGAAATCCAGGGGCCAAAACTGGCAAAGAAGGGCAGCCACGACACCCTGGTGACACTGAACAGGCTACAGGCTTGGGGTGGTGGGAGTTGAGGCACAGAATCCCAGGGAGTGTCGACGGTGACTGCCCAGTCCTGGGGCAGAGCTTCCCTGTGCCGCCCACCGCTCCCAGCAAAGGCACAGCCCGGGACAGGGACAGTACACCCTGCTCAGGTCAGGCCGTGGCCAAACATGGGAATGGTCCAGACAGCCACAAAACGCTGGGATCAGCCCCAGGGAGAGCTGGGTGTGCCTGCCACACAACACCGGCGATAAATACCTGTCTATCAGCAGCTATCTTTAGGAGAGGGAACAGAAGAAAGGAAACAGCAGTCAAATAGGAAAAATTGTACTGAGAGCTTATGTTAATATCCCACATCACTGAATATGGCTTAGGAGGCTGAAACGCAGCATTAGTCATTTGTAGCAGCCTTCACCTGCCCCTTTACCCTTCCCTACGAACTCTTACAATAACAAACCAGCCTAAAATTAGAACTGCTTTATAGTATGTTAATTTGATTATCATTATCTTGGCACTGATTGAAGACCTCACATCAGTAGGAGGGCTACCCTTTACATCAAGCTTCCCTGATGCTGATGCTCAGCTCTTGGATCCAAGGAGGAAGTCAGGTCAATTTTTCTGCTCAGGTTTCCTTCACAACCACTCAATTCCCAGAGAAGAATTCCTAGCATTGACATTACCCCATCCATGCCTTGTTAGCTTTTCTTTTTTTTTAAAAATACAGGAAGAACACTTTGCATCCTCCCAGACTGGCTTTGCCCCATGCACTGTGAGAAATCAAGAGGAGATGAGGGAGGAAGAAGATGATGGCAAATTACAAAGTTTGCAAGTCCAGCTTTTCTAACCTCAGCAGAGAGGCAGAGGCAGCTGCAGGTAGGTTTGGAGGAATTTCAAGAACTCACCCTATTTGAATACCACACAGCCTCCAGGCTCCAGAAACATGATACTCTGATGCTGATCATTTAAGAAAAAAAGGGCTAAGGATTATTTAACTGCTCATCCAGGCCTGCAGCTGGGGGTGACTCAGAGTGCAGAGCTGGAAAAATGCCCATGTGGCAAGATTAGAAACCCATTTGTGTAAATTATGTGGCCTTGCCAGGAGCCTCCATTTTTTCCAAACCTTCAGTTTATTAACTTTAAAAGCACTCCTTTCCTGTTGGGGATCTGGCATGGCTGCAGCCCGGCAGCTCTTTCTCCTTTTGCATTAACAACACTTAAAGGCTTTCTTTCCTTTTCAAAATCGACTGTGTGAGATCATCTGGAATTTTCAAATGTGCTCACTCTTTCTTTTCATTTCTTTCTTTGTCCCAGGGTTCAATTTAAATCCAAGTGCTTTTAAACTAACTGTATTCAGCCAGCCAGCACTTTCAGGAGTATATGTTATGAAAGCAGGAAAAGAAAAGGCCTTCTTGTCATCAAAACCATAATAATTATGTGTCAAATGTAATTACTGCTCTGTGGGTAATACATCTAATACTCGGTGACAGAGTAAGTAGCCTGCAGAAGTAGAAAGTAACTGGTGGCAGTTATTTGATATAAAATTAACCATCATGCCTAAATACTCTGTCTCAAAGTTCTACCAAAAATGCAAAGGCAAGTAAAAAAGGGGGTGTTTTCTTCATCTAAAATTGTTAATGTGCAAAAGCTTCTCAGTTCTCTCCACCTCCATACAATGAATCACAGCTCTTTTAAAATAAGAAACACTGCTATAAATGTGTACATTACAAGAATCACACTCTTGTGAAGGAGCTCATCTAACAGGAAGGAATTAAGTGTGGGAGTTCTCTCCTCTTAACCCATTATGTTTCCTCATTATTACCTTCACACTGCACGCTCAATTCACTCGATAAGAAACAAGCTTTCCACGTTTCCCTACCTTCCTTAAAATACACAAACTAATGAGCAGCTGGTGAAACTGACATGTGCCTGTGAATTTGAAGACTACTGAAATGTGTAGTCATATTCTGAAGGAGGAAAAAAGTGCTATGTCAGGAAACAGTATTCTAAATATGACAGCATGTGTGAGATACTTGTCCAGTTTAAAAAATACGTATCCTCTCCTCCCTAACACTCTTTTAAGTAGACTTAGCAAAATCTAACATATTCAAAAAACACTTTAAAACCTAATGATTTGCTAATGTGAGTCTAGATACTGAAAATAATCTTCAATAACTGTGTTTAACAGTTATATTCTAAGTAAAATTGATTCCTCTAATTGTTACCTAAAGGCATAAGATTTTTGTAGGATTGATGTTTTTTACTGGAGTTAACATTATGTATGCATGTATCTTTACTAATTTGAGTAGGACTACATAATACTAAAGTTAAGAATAATAAGAATACACTAAGTGGCCCGACATTCTTGTCTTCATTTTTACATGCTCCCACATGATAGTCAGAAAAATGGGATTTCTGTACATTTTTCATTTCTCCTTTATTAACATGCTTTGATTTTCTTTGCATTTGCTTTCTTTCTATTTCAGGAATATTATGTTTGCTAGCAGATGTATTTAATGAAATGTAAATAACATTAGAGATCTTTGAAAAGTTTAAAAGATTTTTAAAATGTCTTTACATCAGAATTAATTTTTTCAATCTAAAGTTTCTTTGAAATTTTGAAACTCAAAATACTCATCAAGTAACTATAATGGTTCATTATATAAGAAAAATTCATGTTAATAATTTATTACATAGGAAGCCTGATTTTAAAGATCAAAGTCATCCAATTAAACAACAAAGTTCAGTCACAGAATTAAAATCAGGTTTTTAAAAGTCCAGTGCTTAAAAAGGTGCTCCCAAATAAGGAATTGACCAATATTTGATGATTTTTAAATTGCAGACTTGGGGGAAAAGAAACTCTGGAAAATGCTGAACAAACCACCCAGCTTTTAAAGATTTAGTGTGAGATATTTATTCTTTTCTCTCTAGGCCTATTCTCCTTTTTCCACATATCAAAAACAAAGCCCAGAGGGGGTTTTTTCTGATTTTTGAATGCTCCAAGTGTTCTAGTAAAAACCATTTAAGTTAAGCCCAAAGTTTTTCTCCGATATTAGGTGCGAGAAAATGAAGGCATCTCATGAACTTGTTTTTGCCTATTGAATAGGCATGCTCAAATACTATTCTGCTTTGTAATAAGACTTTGAAATACATTTCATTGACTACAAGACCATGCATATACTGATATACTCATCAGCATTTGCTATCAGTCTCAGAATGAGAGTGTTTGTAAAAGTTATTGGTACAGTTATTAGAACAGGTGGATTATAGGAAAGTATTTCCACTAATTAGCCTCACTGTTCTCATGTGTTTATTTCTTGAAAAGATATCACAAGTCTGTCTCCTGTAAATGGCTAATTGGCACCAACTTTAATTTATGGAAAGTAGGCACTAGAAGAACTCCACATTCAAGTTAGCAGTGAGAAACTGATTGTACCATAATGAAGGAGCAGTGGTGATTAACAAGGGTTATTTCCTCAAAAACAAAATTCATACTAATGGATGAAATATTTGGGGTTTGCCTGGTACACATAACTTCGGTCTTCTCAAGGGTGCTTCCTTTAAATTTCAGTAGTATTTCCATTTCCACTGGGTGTACTGTGTAATACAAGCAATGCTGTCTATACACATAATTACCAACACTTGAAGAACACAGGCCCAAAAACATTCTCTGGCTTTCTTTTGATAAACCAGACTGATGAAATGAATGGCTCAGAACTGCCAGGTTTGGTTATGGTTTCTGAAGAATTAAGTAGACGTGAAAGAAATCATGTTTTCAAACAGTATTGTTCTCTTCAGAACAATCCCCCAATTTATTGAACTGTATTCATTGGGTCCCAGGTTCAAATGCTGCTTCTGCTCATCAGTCACCACTTGTTTCTTGAACTAAACAACACATCTGTAATTTTCGACTTGATGAGAATTAGCTCCCAAAAGAAAAAAGGTTTCAAGTACTTCTGACTGGCTTCTAAATTGGAAACATCTGTAATAGTTATATCTTTTCCTGACATAAATTAGTGACAAGGAGTTCATATAAGAGCTGCAGACAGAAAAATAAAACAGTGTAAAAAGTATTTCAGGTACCAGAAAAAGGATTGCTGCAACTAGGTAGGTATAAGAGAAAAGAATATGTGACCCCAGCCTGCTGACTTCCTATAATACCGACATAGATGCTTGATACCTCTGTTGTGTTAACCAGAAAATGACTGCCTGAAGCAAGATCAAATGTCTCATTAGCACTTATAATCACTTCCATAAGATGAAAACAGATGAAAGAAGAAAGGCTGAAATTCAAACAGTAGATGAAAAAAAATGGATCCCTTTTGTTCTGTGCTGTGCCTTCTCTCTCAGATGGGCCTCCCTCATAATTAACCTGAGTTCAACAAAGTCATTATAAATGGAATTCCAGAAAACATAATCCCACTTTTCACAGTGCTCATAAATACAGTGGATGATTTTTTGTATAATCACCAGTAATTACAATAAAGCATAAAATTTCTTCCTGGACAAAATTTTAATAATCAATTTATTACTGCCTGCCAAACTGATGATAGCATGTTCTTTCACTTCCATATCTCTATGTTTTCAATGTGGAAAAAAAATCTGCCCTAACCATTAGATAAGTAATGTTCTTCCAGAATTCTTGAAATCCACCTTGATTCCATCTCATCAGGGAAGTTATCACTTAATTTATTGTAACCTATGGGCTGTGCTAGCCTATGAGATTGCTGTTGATGATGCATGAAGAATAATATTCATTCATATTACAGTTGCATAAATTTGAGACATGGATAGACTTACCCACACTTCATGAGTCCATGAAGTAAGGGATAGCTACATGCAGTTGCTTGGCTAAATTTAATGACTTCTGATGTGTTCAGGAGCAGAATGCTAATAAGGATTTGTTTTTAAGAAGTGATGCTAAAGAAATGGAGGCTACTGCAGTCACTCTGCATAGTGCAACATGGTAAGGAACACCCGATTTCATCTTTCAGAAAGGATGACTGACAGACCAAAGAATATGCCAGGTGATGCTAGGTGATGTTATTTTTCCATGCTTGTGTTTCTCTTAACTATAACATCTAATATTTAATGAGGAAGCCCATTCTGTGACAATACTTACCAGAAAGTACAGGGCTCAGAACAGTGTGCTGTTATGAGAGAAAGTAGTTGTAAGAATCCATAACTTCCCATTGAATTTGTTATGGTTTAGTAACACACAATATGTTTAGATGAATTTAGGTACTTTATTACTTTGTTGGTGCTTAGATTGCTGGTATTAGTTTCTATCCACAAGTATAATAATTCAAATCTACTGACTTGACAGTGTGAAAGGAATGTGTATTGGCACCTAAGTGCATTAAGACCAAGAAAGATCAGAAACAGAATATTAGCATTTCCTTATAATTTTCCTGTCTTCCACCTAAAAAAAAATCCTCAAATATCTCTGATAGGAGGATCACACGGAGGAAGGTCTAGGGAAATCAAAGTAAGTAATTCGCATTTAAGGATAAGGCTAACCTGTATGAAAAAGATGGAGAAGTTTCTTCATATGGTTTCCTTGGCAATGGTGGTATCTACCTCCAGGTTCTCGCAATTAGTATCGTTATGAATGATTTATGAACATAATGAACTTCCAAAGGGACTGGATAGCACCCTACTGAAAAGTTCTTTATGGTCCAGTGGGTAGATACTCACTTCTGGTTTCATACTACGAACCAAACATAAGTGGATATCACCACAGGAAAATTTGGCTTTGTCAGAGTTTTAAGAAGTGACTTACAAATTATAAAAGTCTGAGAGTGTTCTCTGTGAAGAAAATGTTTCTGTCATATTTACATGGCCACTTTTATTTTCATGACACCAGGCAAGCACTGTCTTCTGAAGTGGACCAAAATGAAAAGTTAATGATATGTAGGATGACATGTAATAGTGTGAGAGTGTGCGTGAAAGTGTCAACATTTACTTCACTGAATACTCACAATGTAAATCCAAAATAATCTTAACTGGTCAGAATCATTTATCAGCAGCTGTGGAAAATCACACACACTGATGAAAATGCTGTAGAAAATACACAACAGGTTCTGTGGAAGGTTGCTGCTTTGCTGGTTTCCCACTTGGATTTATTGCTTCTGATTGAAGGATGAATGTAAGGCATGCTCTCCACAATGGGAAATTGTATTTTTGGTGTACTGTTTTTCACGCTGACTTAGAAATTTCTTCCATTCAAGTGACATGCTTACAGCAACTGCAAGATCAGGCTGCAACTACAGTGACCAGAGATAAATTTAAGTGACTAAAGTGTTGACTCTCTTCCCACAAAGATGGAAATGTTGATTTAAAAAGTAATCTTCAGTTTATATCTCCCCCTCTCACAACTATTTGAATTTTCTAAAATCCCCTTCCTTCCCCGTGCAATTCTTCAGAATTTCTTCTATCCAGTTTCCTCCTACATACGACAAATATGGCTTTAATATTGAATTTGCTGTACTTAATAAAACAAAGTGGAATTTAAAAATATATGCTGATTATCAAATTATTTTTCTTCTGCAATTTTTCCTACCTCCATTTCCTGCCCTTAAAATCTTCTTTATAAGAAATTGTATATGTATAATAACAAAATCAAGACGGAGATGACTATAAGGCATTAAGAATGTATCTGTTTTGCCCCTTAGTTCCACCATCTGCTGTGATACACACAGTGCATTTCCAAAAGAAAAATATTTTCTGCTTTAAGCTCATTATAGAACAGAAAAACTTAGATAGGAAAATAATAATTCTCTACATTGTTGCTTTTGCTATTCCAACATTTACTATCAAGTGCTACTTAAATTCAGCTCATTACAAAGCACACTGCACGATCTATCACACAAAAATACACATGCCAGCATTCAGTCAATTTGGTTTGAAGTAAGAAACACAAAGGACTACCAAGATATACCTTGGGCTATAAAACCGGAATTATCAGGCTCATAGGAAACCTGAAGTCAATTACAGTTCTTAGAATGTTCTGCATCTTTCTTCAAATGCAGAAAATTAATGAAATTCTTTAAATCATGAAAATGTGTTAAATCTACGAAAGTAATAGAGATCCACACCTTGTATATGAGAAAAATATACATTTTCCCACAAAGAACCTATGGTCTCATTTTTATGGTGACAACACCTTAACAGAAATAGCAAGAAAAAATACTGACACTGATAAGAATGATAAAATATTACTACCATACTCTATTTTGGTACAAGAGCAATATATTACATACACATAAAATTAACTTAACCAGGAAGGCACATTTTTCAGAAGTTCAGGAAAACAAATTCAGTTTTATAAATAGTATGATCATGAAGTCATTCAAAACAATGGACCTTTCTCTCAACTATAAAAAGAATCTAGATGTGTTTACTGATGTATCTTTATAAAACCAAGTTAAAAAAAAAGGGAGAAACAAAAAATCCTTTTTATTAAACATGTGATATTCATGCTGCTTCTTTTGCATTTACAGATATACTATATGCATATGAAGATAAATTAAAGTACATAGAGATGCACAGTGACCAACAATGAATTATTATTAACATTCATTATATACTTTGGTAAAAGCATTGATATGACTTTTTGCGTGCTGACATTTTGTGCTCTGTCTCGAATTCACCCCTTACAAACTTTAGGAAATGCTGAAAAACATGTAGTTACTCATCATCAAGTTTATATAACCTTGCCCTGCATGAGAACTGCAACTGCCCACTCCAAAATAAAAACAAAATAAGGAAAGGATGCAGGGGTTCCCCTCCCCCTTTGCCAAATGAATATGTTTCTGTGTCCTGTCCGGGCTCCAAGAGAAGGAAGTTGGGTTCAGCTGTCAGAGTGCCAATGCCGTGGCTCAGGAGAATAGAGCTCCATTGCCTGTTCTTGCACTGACGTCCTGTGTGAACCCGGGCAGCTCACAGTTCCCTCCCTGCCTCTGGAAAATGAGAATAGCACTGTCCTAAAGCCAGCTGTGGCACTGATAAATAAATACGAGGCTGCAAAATATCCAGATTGTGTGAGGAGTGGGAGCACAGGCACAGCAATGCAATCATTGCAGTTCTTCAGTTGGCTCACAGAAGTATTGCTGCACAACATACCTGGAATATACAAATACACTTACAAATTATCCAACATAGATAAAGATGTCTCATTCTAACCATTTCAACACTTTTCAGAAAACTGAGAATAACAAAGTTTGGGAGTTTGGCATTGCGACATCACAACCTAACATTACCCATCCATTTAGCCACTGTTATTTGACAATAAGTGTCACCTCTCTTATTACTGAAATAGCCACAGACATGACTATGCTAGAGTATTCTAAGCCAAAATATTTTTGTATTTAGGGATTTGAGATATTTTTTAAATACATTAGGGAATAGTACTGGGAGGGTAGTGGTACTGCTTGTACATAGCAGACACTTGATGATATATGTTGTACTGTTCTAGGCAGAACTGCTCTATTGAACTCAGTGAACCATCTTCCATTTTTGTGATCCTGTCTTTCCTTCCACACATTCTCATTTCAGTTTATTTAAAAAATGAATACCTGATTTATTTAATTGAAACATATTCCTTTAAATAACTTGGAAATACTGTTCCGAGTGGAAATACTCTTGAGAAGAGTGCTAACTGTATTTCCTCGATTAGCTTATTACTTTTTATGGGAACTTGCAAAAAAGGACAAAAAAGCATAATAAGAAACATTCAAAATGAAATCACTTAGTCTTCGTGGATAATTATTTTCCTGTAAATATTTGATTCTCCATTTACTTACCATATGTCCAGTACAAACAAGGGATGGAAAGTGGCCATTTCAGTGACCTTGTGTCCCTCCCTTAGAGGAAGACAGCTGACAGGTAGATATATGAACAGTTTGTTATTGCAGATTCCAGATCTTGTGATTATTTCTGACTCAACTTCTGGGGTTTTATCTGGAATTCCTGTGGCAGGTCAAGTTGTGTACTACTCCTTGTCTTTACCTTGTAGCGACCCCAGGTTAAAAATACACCTTACAACAATACATAACAGTTTCCAGAATTACTGTTTGAGTTGAAATAATGATGGCAAGCTCCAGACTTAGAATGATCCAAGATATGTCTCAAAATGTAGGCTTCAGTTTACCTGTGAAGATACTATCACTATGAGTTTCTCTCTACTTTTTTGGTTTAGTTTTCAGCTTTACTTGGTACAGTAGATACAGTAAATAATGCCGTTCATTTTCTTAATGAATAAACTGTATCAATTTTGTCATTTTTCAGTATGTGATGCTGCCAGATGACATATTTTAAAATATCTTGTTAGAATTGCTTGGGACTTCTTTGATAAGGAAAAATAAGTATTTATATCTAAATCTCTTACACATGTTTAGAATATATGTCTATATTTATTCATTGTAAAATAATAAAAATATAACATGAATCAGTGTCACTAACATTTATAAAGTACTCTAAGATCCTCTGGCAAATATTTTGGAGAGAGAGTGACACACATTGTCAAATTTTGTCTAAATATTCCTGCTCCTTCATCCAATATCAGGTTACATTTCCTTGCCTCCCCTAAAAAAATTTCAAATTCTAATGATGTCGTGTCCTTTGCTAATATTTTTTGCTACATTAGGCCTTTTCAAAAGCTTATTTTCCTCATCAACAGCAAAAAAAAAAAAAGAACTTTTACCCTTTGAGAGCTATGGATATCGCATTTTTGAGCACATCCTACTAACCTAGGATAAGGTCACCTCTGGCCCTTCTTACAGCAAAAAATAAATGCATTTTGTCCCTCTTCTCCACCATTCACTTCCTCCTGTAGATAGCATAGATGTTCTGGCAGAGATCTGCTGACATTTTTCTTCCTTCTCATTAATCTCTATCTTCTGAGCCCTCACTATAGCACACCTACCATTTTCAGGGTAGTGTTGCAGGATTTCTCCAATTTCCTGTGGGAATATCTTTCTAACAACATGCAGAAACCAGAAGAGAATTGTGACAGTGCACTATAAAGTGAACAATGCACATGTTATTGGCGGACTAAGGGAAGAACAGGGGACAAGAGTTCTGCTGTTTTTTCTTATGTCTTAGCACAAGATTAGCCTCCCCTGCACGTAAACACAGGAAAACAGGACATCTTCTCCTTCAAACTTGGACTTCAAACTGCAAGTTAGAGCAAGAACCTAAATTTGGGTGGTTTGCCATGGCTCACTCCTATCCCTGTGCTATGATTTGATGTTTCTCAGTAATACTGGCTCACTGGGATTTCCTGAAAGGTGCACAAGTACCAAGAAATACAGCAAAATAAATGGATCTGAAAAACAATAAACAGCACTTCATTAGCAATTGAATTTATAATGCAGAAATATATATTTTTGATATTTTTTTCAAATTACAGTGGTGCACAACCTTTCTAACCAGGCTTGGATAAAAGAAATAAGAAGGAAATACATAAAGGGGTCTACAGCCTAAACAAAGGCATTTGGGTATAGCTGTTGAGTATAACTCTACCATTTTAGATGCTCTATGGTATCAACCTTGCCTCCAGCCACCACTCCAGAAGCAGTCAATATTTCCATACGTCTTGCAGCACACGTTCTGTCTCCACATGAATATCCCAGGTATCTCAGAACATCTCACATGACACCAGATGTCTAACTTAGAAACTGGGGACCACCCTTCACACCTGCATGCTGTGAGCCTGTTGAGTCTGAACTCAATAAATACACTACGAGCCCTTCTTACTGTGCAGACAATGCACACCCAATTTCAGACTCAGTGTTTTCATGCTTCTCTATTGGCATTTGATGAGGCCACTGTCAGAGGACAAAAGAATAATTCCTTCACTGCAAAGCTTTAGGCTGATACTCTTTATCTTCTTAGGTTAGGAGCATAATGAAGAGAAGATAGAATACATGATGGAGCAGCAATGCTTTGGAAATGGATATGGAGAAGGTGAGATCCATGCTCCTTAAACCAGCACTTCCCTTCATTGCTTCCTCTTTCCTCACCTACCAAAGAGGACAGATATTTTTACCTGCTCCCCATTTTTTCCATATGCCTGTGCATTATACTACCTACAGGACAACAAACTTGAAGTGCATAAAAGGAATTAAGATATTTAATTTTTAGAAAATACACACATAACGATTCTTTGTTTGATTTAGAAGAATGCTTATAGCCATTGACATTATACCAATTACTAGCTTTTTCCCAGAAATAGTAATTATCAATTATAATCCAGACTGTTTAGAGAAAATATATTGCTAGATGACCTGGGAAGTTCACTGTTGAGAATGTGGCTCTAGAAATTTTTCTTTTTGACACCATACCTCACTGGAGAAGTTAAAGTGCTGCAATGTCATGGACGTTGATTGACATAAGTGGAAAAATGAAAAATTAGCCTATGAAACAAGTTGGTGCATTTAGTGGTGAATGGTGGAAGGTTGAAGATGTTAAGATCATAGCTGATAATGGAAAACTAGAAAACAAAAGAAGTAGCCTATGAGCTATGGCTTTTAGGCATATAGGAAAATAAATCCAGAGATTTATTGAAAGGTTTAATCCCTAACCCCTTCACATTTTGCAAAGGAAGCTGCTTCTAGTTGGACATTTTGAGTCTCCACTCAATAGGCCAACACACTGGCATGCAGTGGCTGAATCAGAAATATGGATTCACTGTCTAACCAAAATGTACTTCTCAACACAAGGATCCTTGATTCTGCTCATGTTACCAATTTCTTTTAAGCTTATTTGTTACATCTGTGGAAACTCTAACCTATTGTGTCAATAGTATTATTCTAATGATGAAAGGAAAAAATTGAAAAATTATCAGGAAAATAAACATTTACAAAAAGACTGACTACAGGGAAGGAAGTAAAACACCACATAAATAATGATTACATAATATCTTCTGTGT